>CAJNJA010018388.1:0-10615 GCA_905231915.1 Symbiodinium necroappetens | reverse complement strand
CCGAGCCAACCCACGCACTTTTGATTGCCCCTCTACCCCGGATTTCACTCCAGAGCCAGCCAGCAATCACACGATTGTGCCAACATGTCAAGGAGCATCTGCCGCACCCACACCCACCCTCTTGCCAGAAACCACAACAAGCTTTGCCCCAACATCAACGAGCATCATGCACACCAACACAAAAGCACCATCAGTCCTGGCCACGAGAGTAGCAGAACACCTACACCAAACATGTCGATTGCACGGGATGGCCTTGGCACCGTCTCTGCTGAAACATTTTTACACCCTGCCGGATTCAATAGGTAAAGACTCCCTAAGGCCCTAAGGTGACACCATGCAGCCAACTATCAGGACTGCTCTGGAAAAGCAGAAGGTCTACAAACGCAAAATTGGCCGCCGACCGATGTGTGAGTCCTCACCTTGCATCTCTTCGGCGGGTGACTGGGCATCTGAGGCATCGACACGACCAGGCTTCAAAGTTCCAGACAACTCAGCTTCCTCATCCTGTTCGTCTATGAGTGCTTCCAGCTCGAGTGTCAGCTGCAACTGAGGAATTGGCATGACATGAGCAAAAGCATACATCATCCACGCCGCAGCAAATGCTGGGACACGCAGTGAGTTCCCAGCAAACTGACGCAGCTCAGTATCATTGAATTTCAGGAGCACCTGGGCAAGGGGGGACACTGATTGTCCCGTGCCACTGGAGCACATGGTGATGCCCTGTGCTTGCAGCAACTCTTGAGCAAGCAGCAGCCGGTCATGTTGCCAAGAAAAAATGTTGGCATGAGTGTCAAGTGCTGGAATCAGTGGACCGCAGCGCGGACCGCAGTCGACATTGTGATCCAAATCTGCAAAGAAGCTGCCTGTGACACCTGCCCTCTCAGCTTGCAGTCTGTCATAATTTGCCAACCGCACCATGGCCCCTGGAGGCAGGAGCTGGTGCAAATATTGTCGCATGGGCATCTCCTTGAAGCCGACCGGCAGCACCGTCTTTCGACGCTTTGCTCGCTGCTGCACGAAGTCGTGAATCTCCGTGTCTGTGGCAAAAACATAGGCATCGCCTGACAGTACCAGCGACTTGCCAAACAATTCAACAAACTCTGCTTGAACACCAGCTGCTGTATCTGGCCCAATCCAGAGCCACTTGGACCTGTCAAACCCGAATGAGAACACCCGCCTCCGTCGCACGGGGTAGCCGAGCTCGCATGGGGACACAGTAACATATTTCACGTCATGCGATGACAGCAGTGCATCAACTTGTTTATCCTGAACCGGGTAGTGTGCCGAATTTTCGGTAAAGTACATATCTTCCAAGCCCTGCTCCGCGAGCCACTGTCGTTCGTTCTTCCAGACCGCATGGAGCGGCTCAGTTAACCCTGCCCCTTTGACGCCACGCCTCTGTCCTAGAGGAGTAAAATCGGTACAAAGCAACCCTGCCACACTGCAAGCAATCGGCTCCGGAGCTGACAGGTCCTCATCCATATGCTTCTGCCACCAGGGGGTGACGGTCTGGCGGCTCTGTCTCCTTCTTTTGGCAGGGCTCGAGAAACAAAGACCTGAGGCCTCAGCGAAGCCGAAGCCATCATCTGCTGTTTCCTGGACGGCCCCCCTGACCCGCCTCTCTCGAAGAGCAGGCAGTGCATGTACTGGACAGTTCTGGTTATGTTGGCAGCAATAACTTTTCTGGCTTGCTGAGAAAATGCGGCCCCGGTTGGAGCACAAGAATTGCTCAACATTTTGGTTCGCTGCTCTAGCCTCGCTGACATCCATGGTTTTGAGAGGTCCGGCCTCTTGAAGCCACTCACGCTCGGAATCTCCCAAACGGCCCAGAATATCTGTAAAAACACATGAAGCACCATCATGAAACAGCTCACTTTGCAACATGAGACAATCTCGCTGAGGCTTGCCAATGTCGCAAGCTCTGGCTACCACGACCTCAGGAAAAGATGTCTGAAAAGCTTCAGACAACGCTGGCACCATGCATCGCAGGCTTTCTCTGGGAGCATCAAGACCACTAAAATCGGTCGACAGCAACAAACCTCCGCTGAGATTCTCCTTCAGCTGCCTCCCGCAAGGAAGAGAAGCAAGCTTCTCGGCATACGACTGGGCCCAGCCAAGCAGTTCATCTGAACTCTGAGGCCCCATGTTCTCAAGGAAGCTACTGTCACGCCGCAGCATGACTTGTACAGCCACGCGGTTCCTACAACACCACACACACACACACACAACGTGAGTGTTTACGCTGCACAACACTGAAATCTTGATGACACTTTGTGGCACTTTGTGGGGAGGCCCCTTCTGAGCTAAGACATGACTGCTGAGGTCTGAGGTATGATTGTGTTTCACTACATGCCCATAATTCCACCTGCGGCCGAACCGTTCTGAACTCTGGACTGGCATGGACTGACATGAGTGTCTGTTGCCACTCACTCACACACACACAATGGAGGGAATTGTTGAGTTTTGAGATTGTGGTGTTCTTCACTGCTGCTGCCCAAGGTGCCAGAGGTGGCGGAGGTGCGGTGCCGGGTGCCGGTGTTGTGCCTGTGTGGTGCTGGTGCGGTGCCGGGGGTGCCGGTGTGGTGCCGGTGTGGTGCCGGTGTGGTGCCAGTGTGGCGCCGGTGTGGTGCTGGTGCTGCCTGGTGTCACGGTCTTGGTGTTTGTGGTTGAAAGTGATGGTGCTGATTTTCTGCTGCTTGTCTTGGCTGCTGTTCAAGAGTTTGGAAGATGTTGCTTCGACACTGAACACATTCTGCATCCACTGACATGAGAACATGCATGCAGGACAGTTCATGGCAAGACATGCAATCGAAACAGCCACAAATCACCAAAACAACAGAAACACACGCAAATGGCACACAAAACAACTTGGAAACACTCAAATGCCAACAGAACATACAAAGACACACAAAAACGCTCAGAAACATACATAAACCTGCTAAACACCTCACAAACAGCTAAAACACTCTGAAATGCTTGCCAAAGCAAAAAAAAAACACAAAATACACCAAAACAGAACAACACCACCATAAATCCAGCAAGACACCTTCAAATGCTCAGAAAGTCACAAAAACACTTCAAAGTACAAGAGATGCCACTGAATTTGCAGAAAACACAGCTGACATGGCAACCAGGATCGGGCAGGATCGGGCAGGTTCGGGCAGGTTCGGGCAGGTTCGGGCAAGTTCGGGCAAAGCTCTTTTTTCACCTAAAATCCATTAAAATCACTGCAAAAAAGCTTGATTTTGGGCCTCTGAAGTTCGGGCAAGTTCGGGCAACTTCGGGCAAATCGCCCATTTCAAGCCTTATCACAGCTTTTTCTCAAAATGACTGGGGTTTGGAGATTTTGCTTGGATTTGGGGCTTGCTTAGCAGCTAAGGCTGGGTTGGGACCCAGCTTGGCTCAATACTTGTGCTGTTTTCAGTAGAAAGTTGAATAGGACTTTAACAAAGGAGTGCAACAACTCCCAAACCAGCCCTCAGAGCCACCCAATAGCTGTTCCAGCTCCATTTCCTGGCATTCTGACACAGATTGGCTTCATTGGGCACAAATGTGCCTCTCACCTTGTGTTTGTTTTGTGGGGTGTGGCATTTGGGTGGATTTGGGGAGATTTGGTTGGATTTGGAGGGTTGTTGGTGGGTCGTGGAGGGTTTGAAGGGCTTTGGGGTGATTTGGGGGGATTTGAAAGGATTTGCAGGGATCTGGCTGGATTTGGCAGGGTTTGGGTGGATTTGAGGGTTTTGGGGCCGTGTTGGCACAAACATGAACACACATGAACACACTGCATGACTGTCATGACTGCATGACACCCAGCAACATGTAAACTGCAACTGGACATGTGCTGCATGACATCAGACACTGCATCCGCTCACTCAGGCTCACTCCGTCACTCTGCACTCACTCTCCCACTGCTTCCTGCACCTGCACCCTCACCGCATCCCGACCACCCCTGCCCCCAAGAAAGAGACCTCTGGCGCACGAGAAACGAGCATCATGAGCATTTGCCGGGTGCCCTCCCACCTCCCACCCCCACCCCTCCACAATCAACTCCAACACCCTCCTTTGGCGTTGCTGGAACAAGGACACCCAAACTGATCGGACCCACCCCCCCTGCCCCTCCCCCCCCTCCACAATCAACTCCAACACCCCCGCTTCGGCGTTGGAGTTGGAACAAGGACACCCCAACTGATCGTAACCCCTCGGACCCCTCCCCCGCCCCCACCCCGGGGGGTTTCAGAACATGTGCAGCTTCAACACACTCTTCACGACAAAGCATCACAAGAGTCTCAGCTGTTTGCAACATGTGCAATGTGCAACATGCACAGCTGAAGCACGCAAGCTTATGAACGCACTGGCTTGAGAAGAAGCAGAAGAGCCTAAGCTTTTTCACGCACTGGACATGAATCACCTCGTCGGACGGGTGAAAGTGTGCACCCGCCCATCAGCACCTGTGTACTGCATGGGTGGGTCTTCCGGGGCAGCCTCAAGCTGCCCCAGTGAAAAGTCCCTCTGCAATTCCGACCAGGTTTCTGCCATATGCTCTTCAGCCGTCGCGACGTGTCTGCCGCGGATTATCCATACCTTCAGACACTGCAAAGTCTCTGCAGAGCTTCTTGACCTGGTAACTTCTTTCAAATTTTTCCTGCATTTCTTTGATGTGTGAAGCGGATGTGCACACGCCATCTCCCAGCCGACGGCAACGCCCTTCTTGTAGACCCGCACTGCGTGCCCCATACCGTAGTAGAATGAGGCCTTGGGGTTAACGGCGCGAGCACCCGCACCAGCGGGAGCATCAGCATCAGCATCCTCTGTTTCCCCAGAGGAACCGGTGGAGTCGCTACTAGAGCTGCTAGAGGAAGACCCAGAAGATTTGCTGCTGCTATTGCTAGTTGCACTGTTGTTGGAAGCAACAGACCCTGGATTCAAGGTACCATCCAATTCATCAAAAGCAGCCAGAAGTTGTTGGTCGATATCATCACAGTCACTGTGGCCCTCTTCATCCTCTTGCAGGTCAACAGGGGCATGATCCATGTCCGCCTCCAGAGCATCTTGAACGGCACGGTGCACTGGAGCCCGCTTTCTTCTTGCACGCTTTGCCGGCACGGCATCCGCGACGGCAGGGACATCCCAGTCATCATCAGCCACGTTCCGGAGCGCCTGCCAAGCTTTCCGTTGCCGCCGAATGGGCGGGGCTTTGCCACCTGCCAAGGCTTGATAAAAGCCACTGCTCTGAAAATGTGGTACTTCGGAGTTTCCCTGAGCCAGACACAGCAGGTACCAGAAGGATATCGTATCATCACCAGGTCTGCTGTACCAAACTTTGTCAGATCCAGGACGATAACAATCCTGATCGCCTTTGTCCTTCACAGCATGTTTCCATCCATCCTGGTCCAGGAGAAGCAACAACTCCCAAACTGTTCGTTCAGCTAAATCCACGCCATCCCGGATTGCCATGGCATAGGAGGGCTGCTCAAGCAAAGAGCCCACCTTCACGCCTGCAACTCCCTGCTCTGTCAGGCACCACATGGAAAATCGTTCATCCTCCGACAACTTTTGCACCAGACCCACATCTGTCATGGCAGACAAGCATGCTCGCCATTCGTGCACGCCAGGCTCTCGAACATCGACTTTCAGCCCTTGCTCCGGAGTTGAAGGCAGAAGTTCCTGGAGCAGTTGTGGGAGGACGTGCTTGGCACTAGCTGGAATCTTGAGCTGTGCTGCCTCGGCAACCCCCCAGAAACCGTAATCCAGCTTCTCGGCACGTTTCCACTTACAGATGGCTGCCAGTTCTTCACAAGAAAAACTGACGAGGCTGAGAACAAAGACCTGCTTCTCTGAATGGTTCAGCCACTCCAAAGCTGCGGAATCTACGATCACTTCTCTGCTGTGACCATTAACATGCAATGTCCGGTGGGGAGCGATGATGACATCTGCAGCATCAAAACCCGACTCACCATCCACAGTCACACGCACCATGCTATTGGGGGAGCCACGCACGACATGAAAGAATAGGGTCGCTCTCACTGCTTCACCAAAACTTGCAGCATCGGCAACACCTTCCGATTCAATTGCAGCTGAGCTCGGCTCCAAATCCACATGAAATGCTGGAAAGCTGATGTCACAGTGAGCACTCGAATGTGGCCTCAGGCAATCCTGCAATGTTCGCAGAATACCCGGACGGCATGGAACAGAAAAAAGCTCATTAGTGTCGGGCTGCATCCGGTTTCGCAAATACTGCAGCATATATTTCTTCAACAAAGGAAGCGAGCTGGAATGCCGAAGGAAACTGTCCCTGATGCTGGGCCCAAGCCCTTGTTGCACGAGCTGCCCGACTCCGTCACCTGGCCGAATCCCGAGTTTGCTCGGCTACAATGTTACAACGTGTCACGATAGTCTGTCTGTTTCACGCTTCACTTCAAACTCTGTGAAAACTTCGTCAGAAACTATTTGTGCTGATCTATAACGCCAGCTGGCCACGCATAGTAAATTATGCACTGACATGCACCAACAACCCCGCCTGGAACACGATCGTCAACGCCAGCATCATCCAAAGCCGGCGGAGCTTGATGTCGCTCATCATCACGAGTGGGTCCTTTCGGCGGTGGCGGCTTCATGTTCACGGGCGGGCCAGCGGCTGCATACAACGAGAAAGGATCTGCATGGTAAATCACCTTGGACCGCATGGGATCCTGGCGCTTACGAACGACTCTGCCATTACCTTGAAGGGAAGGGTGGCCTGACAAACCCGTCGCAATACAAGCTCTATGGTGATTCCTGGCAGCTTGACAGTACCATGCATATTGCTGAAGTGGCAACGTACCAGAATCGATGGCTTGAACAAGTTCGGGTGCACGCACGAAATAACTCTGGAAATGCTCAGTGTGATTCGGTCGCCCCAAACCATGCCGATGTACCTTTGCATGTTGGCCTTCAATGGGCCGTTCTGACGTCGGCACTAAAGCCAGAGCACCGACGAACTGCTGCAGATCTTGCTTATCAACAGTCATCAAAGGTTCCCCTTGCACCCAGCTTTCACACGAATCTCGAAGCTCCCTACGCAACTCAACAGCGAGAGGATGCTGACATGTTGATTGCAAAACTGCATTGGCAGCGATCTGGGCCACTGTCTCCTTAGGGTGTGCTAGCTGCAAAATCATCCACGGCATCTCTTGCAGGTGGCTCAGTTTCAAAGTGAAATAGAAAGCGAGATGAGTCTGTGCACGATCAAACTCTTGCATGATGAGTGTTCTGTCTTGCTGGTTTATCTCACGCCCTATAACACGCAACACTTGGGCGGCAGAGACAGCCCACAAATCCTTCATGATTTCGAGAAAATCACCGCTGGAAACCTCGGCAGCACGTTTGCCTCGCATGGGGCAGCTTTGAATCAGCTCCAGAAGTCTGGGAGGAATGTCATAATCGCCTCGCCGAGAACCTTCCAACAGGTGCCAATGGCAAGGACAAGACTCAGCCCATGCGATGTGCCGACGAATCAACGCACAAACCACCTCTAGCATGGCCAGCCAAGCCCACCACACAGGGTCGTTCACGGCCGTCGAGACTTGTCGAGCCAGCTCCGCAGAAGCCTGACGGCTTTCCTCTCCAGCATCCTCCTCACCTCGAAGAAAGATTTCCTCATTCCAGCCCCATGTCAATGCCTGCTTCACTTTGAGGATTTCGGGAATGGAGAAAGCCACTGTGCCCACCTAGCAGTATGTATCCAACCCTGAAAGGAAGCGATATCCTGTGCAAGTTGCTGGCCGATGCCGTGCGAAAAGCATCTCTGTAGCAGTTTGGGGCGAGTGTCCCTCCGCCGCAGCAGCTTACAGACTTGCTGTGCCAAGAACACGTAGTCTTTATACTTGTGAAGAACATCTCCAAACCCTTTCGTAGCATTGTCGATGATATGGTGCAGACCAGGAATACCCAGAAGACGAGGGAACTTGATGTCTACGGGAGGAGGCAACTCTTCGAAGGCATCATCAGGTTCATGATTCAAAACGGCAGCTGCACCTGCAACATCTGGATCCTCAAAGACTGGATTAGCATCGACACGCTCATTTCGATTCCCTTGCCTCGCCGGGCCTGCATCACCTGCTGGCCCAGCTGCTAGCAAAGTCTTATCTATACCAGATGTGTCCTCAAACCAACCCACAACATCTTGGGCATGGACAGACTCAAGATTTACAAGAAGCCGCTCCACGCCATAATCCGCTGCCACAGTCAACACACTGCAGGCCCAGTCTCGCAACTCGCTCTCCGAGAAAGTTTCAAGACGAATTGCATGAAGCAAAGACCACAGCTTGTGAGAAAAACTTGCTGCACCAAAGCCTATCAAGACAGAAGGTACTGCATGAAGACAAATGATTTTGCGCAAAATGTCCATGTCTGCTCTTGTCTGCACAAAAGCTTCATCGTCACCGAAGTCCGGAGCATCTCCGACAAACAAGGTTTCCATTCGCAGCAGACTGCGCAATGCAACAGGCAGGTCATCCTTCTTAACTTCTTGCACCAAAGCCATTTGATAGTCTCTACCAAACTGAGGCGACGAGTCCCACATAAGGAATCTTACTTTGTCGGGATTCAACCAGTTTTCAACACGTTTGTGCAGCATGAAGCCGACATCCAATGTCAAGCGAGCTCTGCTGATTTGACTCTTGCTTAGTTTCTGCACCCCACGCAATAAAACAGGGCACATGTCTCGCAATTCGGAGGGAAGCGCGACCTCCAACGCTTTGCGCATGACGGCCGACAGATTTCCTGTGTCTCGTAACTTGTCTGCGAGCCTCACGAGTTCAATCATTTGGGACGCAACTGCCAATTTGTCGGAACCCCAAGAAGCAAACAATGCATCATCACTTTCCTGAAGTCCACAAATCCAGCGGAAAAGCTTGTCTTCGTTACCAGCCAACCCTTGTAGCAACACAGAACGCAAATCATCTGCCAGCATGTTGCACGAGGTCATAGAAAAAGCAGTAAGATTAGCCGGGATTGGACGACGAGTTGCCTCAAAGGCCTGGCACAAATCCAGATTAAACATATCTTGCATCCACTTCGGCGGACTCCACCAGCACCCACGGCTTCTGGGTGAAGGCACGACCAAAAACTCAAGAAGATTCTCCATGCTGCAAACCGCAAATGCTTCTGGAAGCAGAACTGCCAAGTGATATTCCAAACCACGCTCTGCAGCCAACCATTGAGGTACATTTGGGATCATGTCACACAGCTCTTCCACAATATCATTAGTCAGCACGCAAAACACTCGTTTAAACCGCCTTGCTACATAATGTGTTAATTCCACCGGCTCCGGCAGAGCTGCAGAACTCTCGAAATTGAAAAACCATTGGTCCTCACCTGAAACACCCTTTCGCCAATGCGTTTTTGTTTTTTTTCGCACGTATGCACTTGCATTCACATGCAAGCTTGGTCAACCTGGGTCAACACCCTAAACGGCCTTCAAAAAGGACCTCCGCTCAACTTACCAACTTGCATTGAATGAAAGTACAAAGGCGCAGTGCCTCAGAATGATATTATGGGGTCCAACGGACCATGAATGACATTAACGCGGCCTCGTGGCCCTAAGATGGCAAAATTCTCCACACTAGAGCCTCACAGCAACGACTCCTTGAGCGACGGGCACTGCCTTTTTTCTTGCCATCAAGGACTTTTAGTCCACCTTAGCCGGCTCCGTCAGAAATTGAGGGTCCTTTTTACGGGTTTGCCTTTGGTTTGAAAGAAGAGGTGATACTACCAAGTGATTTCGACAACAAACACATACACACCGCGAGATCTGTCAGCGGCAAGCCAGAAGGCCACAACTCCCAATCTCGATTTCTCTAAAATTTCTTTGCATTTCATTGCTTGGACAATCTATAAAAATTTAGATCATAGTGGCTCGAATCTTGCAGTGCGTCAGAAGTCAAGCAGATTCATGACAATCGCCGGTCGCTAGAAGCGCGTCACAGGCAACATCAACTCAGAAACGACCGTCAGTCATGCCGGAAATACCGTAGCTGATTTTCCTCCGTACTGGAGAGTGGGAAATTACCCTAACCCACCCCTGGCAGCCTCTGAAAAGGACAACTACAGTCCTGATCAACTCCGCAGAGCGTACGCGTTCACGCCTTCACCTACTATAGGTTCGCCACCCCAAACCTTGCTTCTTGGAACATCGAGTCACTGAAAGGGTTCGGCAGGTGTCAGGTTCTGGCGGAATTCGCCATCAAAAAGAGCATGCTTTGCTCCAAGAGACAAATCTGCGGCCTTCAACAAAATCTTCCAAGATCTAAGTCGCAAACCTTCTGGGAAGAACTTCTAAGTTTTCTCCAACAACCGCCCCGCTGCCATTGTGGGGGACTTGATGCCAGAATCATCAAAGAAGATCTCTTCACTTTCTCTGAATACATTGGTCCAGCTGTGTTACCATTGCACTCACCGTTGGATGAAACAAACAACTACGCATTTCTTGTAAGTTTCTTATCTGAAGACTTTTTGCTTGCATCTTCTAAATTTGAACGACCTTCCTCTAACATCACGCTTACTCCCCTACCACACGGACTTTGTAGGTCTCCGTTCCTTTACGTATCACAGCAATCTTCCAATTGATTGAATCGTG
>CAJNJA010018387.1:0-35727 GCA_905231915.1 Symbiodinium necroappetens | reverse complement strand
TACCTGCGAAGTGGCCGCCCAAATTGCACCCTCAAAGCTGTTGTTTCCAATAGTGGCCAAAAATCGTTCAAGTGATTTCACATGGTCGATACGTTCCGTCTTTGTCGTGTCTGGTCCTGTCTGTCTTCCTTCGCATCAGTTCGTGACAAGCCAAAGTGTAAAAGTGTGTGTGTGTGTGTGTGGGTAATGGAAGTTTTGCGTGGTTTTTTGCCTAACCCGTGGCTGGCCAGAATCGCGTTGCCACGGATGGCCACTCTTTCGGTAGGGTGTCGGTAGGAGAAACGGGCCTCTTCTGATGCTTCTCATGCTGATGTTAGCTTCAACAGGGCCTCAAGATGCTTTGCCTATCTTGGGCAGCATTAACATGCGGATTCTTCTGAGTCCAGCTCCTTTCGTGGGCATTTGTGCACTACATTGTCCGGCAGATTTTGGATTCGGTAACAACGTGGCTTGTGATGCCAGTTCCTCTCATGGGCATTTCGTTGATTTCTCGAAACTCACGTATCTGAGTGCATGTCGCCTGTCTCTACCAATCCTGTGTCGCCAGCTCTATCCATTGTTGAGCTTTCGTCCTAGCCCGTTGCACTCAAGTTTAGATAGTTGCAGACTTTCTTCATGTTGTCCTGGTCCTCCCTGTGTCTGTCGTTGATACTGCTGCGCCGACCTCTGGTGTAAAGCCTGCTGCGAATTGCGGTCTCGAGAGCCCGAAAGCGTAGTTGTATCCAAATACCCCTTTTGGGGTCACATCTGTGGGAAATGCTTGTGGATCCCAGTCCTCGCTCATGGCCCAGGTCGACGAACTTGTAACTTATAACTGTCTTGTTACTTGGGCGGCAAGTTCACCAAGCCCATGAAAAGGAAAGGAAGGCAATAGATGTCGGCAAGAAGCGGATCAAGATTGGGAAGCATGCGGGAATGATTCTGGGCCTCCTAGTGCGAACGAACTGGTGCCAGGGGAGTCTCGATGACAGATTTACATGAACGAACAGTGGCGGGCTGGTGCATTCTAGCTCAATCGGGAAGCGAATGGGATTGCGGATGCGAGCTTCCGCATGCCACGGTTCGAGTAGTGCCATCATGAGTAGGTCGGATCTCAGCACGATCCAGGACTGGATCGGTACGTCCTTTTGCTACTTCCACACCAAACTCAGCAGACAAAGCGACTCCAGCCCCGTTTTGCAGATCTTTCAATAAGACGCGGACGTTTATTGTGTGTCTTCATGTTCTTTGTGCGCACTTACTAGTAGTGCTTATGCATGCCTTGCGTGAGCCGTTGAATGCCAGCAGGGGACTGCGAAGGAAGAGTTCAATGCCCTGGCCTCACCAAATGCCTTGTCTGCTTTGTTGGAGAGCTGCGCTTTTTTGTCTCGTTCCCCTGCGGGTGTCGCATGCATGTCGCCAAGACTATGGCACTGCGCCTCTCCGAACTCGGTCCGCCACTCCAGCCAACAAGTGGCAGGTTGATCAGGGAATTGCGCAGACCAATCAGGTTTCTTTTCCTCTGATGGCCGAATTCAAAGTTCGAACTCGCGACGTTTGAAAGCCGTTTCGGCTTAGCAGCTTAGCGAAGTCCTGCCGGACTCGGACGGAGAGTCCCGGCTGCAACTGCTAAGCTTTCCCCATACTTCTGCTGGTCGAAGGATGCAGTAGGATTCACAGCCTGATGCAGTGTCTGATGCAGTGTTGTGGAATCCTTGAGGCGGAGACCGAGAGCGCTGTCACGGTAATTCCTTGCTCCTGAGAGCAGGCTTCCAACCCAGGCGCGCAGAGGTTCTTGTGCCACGAAGTTTCAAGGTAGAAGGATTTACAGAGCTTTCAAACGATTTCCTGCATCTTCAGCTTCAAGCTGTCGAAGCATCTTGAGCCTTTTCGGATGTGTCGGGACATGCCGGGCCTTGAACTTTGCTATCGCCATTTCTGTCACTTCTGCGGGCTCAGTATGAGCTCGTAACCAGGCGCCATGGTCGTCGAAAACAGCGTTGACGCCGCGAGTACAGACGCTCGGCCTGTCGAAGTGGCAAGAGTTTCTTCATCCCGGCCTCAAGAGCCGGTCTAACAAAGCTTGGAGTTCTTGCTTTTCTCGGCTGCTCCGCTTCCAAACTGCACCCGTGGGGCCCGGGGCACGCGGGGGTGCCTTTCGAGGCGTGGATGTTAGTCGCCATGGCCTTGGTTATGCTAATGACACCGGGCTTGGCATTTTTCTATGGCGGTCTGGTGAAGGAGACCAGCGTGCCGTGCTCAGCCAATTGTGTTTGCAGGTCAGCTGACTGTATCAGCGCACGCTCCTCACCTGTTTTTCTTGCAATGTTGCGGTCTGAGATGCTGTCCAAAGCATGTTGGGGTTGGGTGTTCTGACGATGCGACTGCCGCGGCAATTTCGTGCTTTCTCAGTTCAGTGTTCTGGGCTGCGTGACGTCTCGTTTGTCAGAGTCGATGTGTTGAACCGCCGCTTGCCACAACGACGCTGGGTTGTTCCTTTCTGGTGAAGGTGCAGGCTGAGACCAAGGAAAGGACATGCGGCCCCAAGCCAAGCCGAACTTCGAACCTGTGCCCCAAAAACAAGAAATGCGTGTACGCTTGCCAGCTAACAGCGTCCATGCCTGAGGTGTTGACGATGATGATGCAGAATTACGTTTCCATGGGAGTTGCCATGATCGTCTGGTTGCCCACTGAGTTTTCTTCCGTATGCAGTTCGCTTGGCAACTTTCACAGCACGAGCAGTGCTGCCGACAATCCTAGAGGGCAAGGGAATGCCGTTTAGGAAGCTACATCCTGGCATCATTCTCGGCTGAATGTCGACATGAGCCAAGTCTACTCCGACATGAAGCTTGCCTGTACTGCTGATGGATCAGGTTCGCCTTCGGCTTCTCCATGTGTTTTGCCGAGAGCTGGGGCTTCATCGGCAATCCCTGGACACACTTCGGATTCCGCAATCTGAGCGTGAGAGAGGCCTGTGTCAGCATTCGCTGCTGCAATCGGTGTCCACAAAAGCACGACTCTGCCTTCAGGCGCTGCCCGGGCAGGTTATTCCAAGCGAACTCTTCGCGGCCTACCAAGGCCCCTCGCGAGCTGCAAGATCGTTACAGAGGAAGTGCTGGATTTTGGGCACGTCCCAGACCTTGCCACAGTTTTGCGGACTATGGAAAGTGCAGTGCTGTCAGGTATGTTCGCGATTATCACTCCTGCCTTGATGACGGGTTCATTTGCGGATCGAATGCGCGTCAAGCCTTATCTTATTTTCTTGGTTTTGTGGCTAGTGCTGCTGGGCTTGACTGGCATCATTCAAGCACTTGTTTTGAATCCTTTGCTGAATCGCCGTTCGCTTGTGAACATGGGCCGACCAAGAGCCATCCACCTGTTTATTTTGAGGGGGTGCTGAGCAATTGGTTGTACTAGCTTCAGTGACGTCGCAGCCGGTCTGCTTGGGCAGTTGTCAGGTTAGTGTATTTCCCATGGGTCCACTGGATCTGGGGTGGTGGCTGGCTTGCGCAGTGGGGCGTTGTCGACTTTGCAGGAGGCATACCTTGTGCAGTGTGCAGGGCTCTGGGACTTCACGTCTAGTTTGATATTAGATGGAGAGTCGGACACTGTTCGCAGGTATCGTCGTCCACGTTACGGCAGGCTTCTCTGCACTCGCGAGTTTGAGAGTGATCGGGCATCGGGAGATCGCGGACGACGAGAAGCACATCCACAATACTCCGCACAACATTCCGTTTGTGGCCTTGGGCACAGCCTTGCTCTGGTTTGGATGGTTTGGATTCAACGGAGGCGGGATTCAAAACAGCCCGGTGGCAACAGACTTGAGCTGATCCGTGATCCCGCGAAGGTTCGGCAGGTGCGGCCAACGGTGTCGCGATAGGAGCTGTTACCTGTCATATGGATGATCAAAGCCTGAATGCATCAGCAAGCATTGAGGTTTCGGGGCCGTCGGGGACACGCGACAGAAAGAGAGCTTTGGCAACCGAGGCGGTGAACTCTCAGATCTCGGCGGCTGTTGCGCTTTTTCTTTGGCTGGCCGCCTTGCTGCATCCCATTATGCTATGCATGAGGGGTGAGCAGCAAGAGCTGAGATCATCGAATGGATTCGATTCGGCAAGCCGTCGCTTGTTGGAGACTCTGCTTGCAAGATGATGGGACTGCATGCAAGAGGTCGAGCGTGTACATGTGGCCGTTACAATCCACTAGAATCGCCACTACCTTGACAGGAATCTGCGTTGGGGCTATTGCTGGGTTTGCAACGATTACCCCAGCAGCCGGCTACGTCCAGCCATGGGGGGCGTTTGAGGGCCGCAAAGAAGTGTGAGGGGGGAAAGAGAGCAACTGCTTTTCATCGACGTTAAGCGATATCAAAACGGCCGTTTGAGAATATTGTTCCTGCAGATTTTTCAGCACAGATGAAGACAAGGTTCGTGTTGGGCGTCATCGCGACATTCTTCTGCTACGCCTGTACTGAGCTGATCAACCAGCTTGAGCTAGACGATGCCCTGGATGTCTGGGGTGTCCACGGCATGGGTGGCTTCATTGGAGCCATCCTGTCCCCCAGCCGCAGAACAAGCGCTTCGAACGGCTGTTGAGGAAAAGCTCGACGATGCACTGTGTTAGAGACTCTTGAGCCAGGCTCGGTGCCCTGGCAGACGGCAGCGAGTGCGCCGACAAGGAGCAGACGACAAACCTAGACGAGCACAGGCACAGACGCAAAGGCTAATGCCCACAGCGGTGCAACTGTGCGAGGCCACAGCACCGGCCTTTTGCATCAATCCCGGGACCGTAACGGCATCGATATCGCAGACAGGCCAGGGATGCCAACAAAACAGTACAGTTGCAACTTTTCGACTTCGACATGTCCCGGTGTCCACTAAGATTTTCTTGTTGACTTAAAGCTGGTCCGCTTCGGTTTGTCAGGTAAGCAGACAGCGGCTGTGCTGCTTTGCGCTGCATACTCTGTGGTCGCCACACTCATCATTCTCAAGGCGGGCAGGGGCAAACCTCGTAACAAGATCTACTGGTAGAAACCGAAGGTGACAGTCTTACTGGCATGGTGAGTTTGTGCGACGCTCCAGGCTATCAGCCTTTGCATGCCTCTGAATCCGGAGAGCTTGCATGTGGACTTGCATGAGTGACTCAGCTGCGCAAGCGAGGACATTCTGAGAGAAATTGTGAGCCTTTTTGCTCAGGCACCATGAGCAGAAGGCGTATCACAGCCCAACTCGCTCTTACCTTGACGAGTCCCTCAAGGCCAAGCTGCAAGCAGACGCGAGTCACACCGAAAGCGGGGATGGCGAATCGTCCGCTTCTGAGTCTGCATGATTGGATGCCGGCACCGACGATATGCCTGCCATATGTTGCCAAGCACGGCGTCCACCTCAAGGGATCTGCTGCTCAGATCCTTTCCGGACTAGTTGATCGCAGTTGGATTGAATTAGTGTCGCTACCTTCACAGGAGGGCAGCGACGTTTGTTTTCCATCAATTGAGCTGGGCCCACCGTGGGTCTCAGACATCGTTTTCTGCTCCGAAGGGCCCTCATGTTCGAAGCTGACATGAGATGCTCTTGCTCGCAGCAAACCCGCTTTCTCCAGTCCAGCCCTCTGCAAAGCAGAGAGGTTGCTGACAGGAGCATGTAAACGAATGCGACGATACCGATTGGCGCGATTTGCGAAGCTGTTCAGCAGCATATCATTTCGAACATGGGAATGAGACTTATTGCTCTTATGATCATCGAATTCCTCAAGCGGTTGGGCTGTCGGAGCGGTGATCGCAGGTACAACTTTCCAGAACAATCTGCTGGATTCAACGAAGGCAGAGCAGAGACTCAGCAAGACGAGAGGGAAGTCGCTGAGTTGGCTTTGACTTGCGAGGCCTTCGAATTGGTTCTCACAGAAGTGAAGGACTCCGAAGATCGATATTTTTTTCGGAGCAGGACGTCGTTGCATTTTTGTCATGTGCAGGATGTGGAAGGGCTCCCCGCTAGCGCTCTGGCGGCCGCTCTGGCTAGCAGTGGAAAGTGCAGAAAGGAGTCGTCGTATCTTTGCATTCGAGGCAGCGGCGCAGTCCTACAATCAAGCACACAGTGGCAAATCCGAGAAAGAGGAAGACGCCCCTGCCGAGGCCGCTGCTGCAATTGGGAAACCTGAAACCAAACGCTCTGCCTTACATGTTTCCGTGAGAACGGAACGACGGAACGCCGCCGAGGCCACTCCAGAGTCCGGTCCTTGGCGACTGACGCTGGACATGCAGCTCGGTGTGAAAAGCGGTGGCCAGGTGCTAGTAGGGCCATTTATTGGAGGCGGATGATTCCTGTCCAAGGGCTCGTCCTCACATCTTTGCTCTCCCCGACAAGGCCTTCCTACCTTCCCGCCATGAAGCACCTGAAGTCCTCCGAGCTGCGTGAGAAGCTGCTTGGATCTGTCTGAGCTCTGCTTGTTCCGGCTCTGCTCTGTTCTGTGCGGGGCTCCCATCTCTCCTTTCCCCCATACCGCATAGCCACGTTCAGCCCCATCTCCCATTCGCTCCGGACTAGACTTGACGAGAGTATGACTAGAGTGACTACAGTCAGCGGGCATCTCTTGTCGTCAAGCTCTTCTTATTTCTGGTATTTATAAGTTATAAGGTATAAGTGGTTTAATTGCCAAGTATAAGTATAAGTATATAGCATATAGTATATAGTACATAGTATATAGTATATAGTGTATTGTGTATAAAAACTATAAACACTACTATAGGACACAGGAAATACGGGCCAGGCCTTTTCCAACCCTCTTGGGTGTCGAAGGATACGTACAACAGCATGTGACTGTCTGAAATCTAGCCCTTGCGTATGCTTTGCACGGAGTTCAGTCGGTATATATTCGATTGACTTAACTTCACATAACTAAACGAATCTCAGGTTTCTTGTCGGAACTTGTCACTTGCTCTGTGAATGCGTGGGTTGTAGCCAGGCTTTACCGTGCTTTCATCTCGCGCGCGGACAGCTCAGGGTTTAAGCTGCGAAGAGTTGATTGGAATGGACATCAACTGCTCGGAACAAGCTGAAGGCTTCTTCCGACAAGACGGACAACGGGCCTCTTATCACCGAGATCTTGCAGCTGCGTGGTGGCCTCGGTGTTGCAGATGGAACGTGACATGCAAAGACCTGCGGAATTCAATTCCGCAACCCTGCCAGCCCTAGTCCCTCAGCTGCAGTCGCCAAGGGAAGAAAGCCTCGGCCATGCTCGGCTTCGAGAACTACGCTTCCGAATCCCTGGCCTCGAAGCAGCTTTGCAGCCTTGGGAGGCGGGAGTTTGAGTGCTCTGCTCTCGAGCTCACCAGGATGGCTCCGAACATCGAAGCGGTGAGCAAGCTGACGGAGGAGGGACCCCCTACCCCCCTTGGCCTGTCGGCCCAGAAAGCGCAGCGAAAGTTGCAGAGGACTTGTTCGCGGTGGCGCGGCCCGCTGCCGAGAAGGAGCTCGACGAGCTGCAGGACAGGGAGGGTCTGCTGGTTCGTCAGGCCCCCCCTCAATCCCCTTGCCGCAAAGCAGGAATTCGCCAATGCGAAAGGCGCGTTCAGGGAAACAGGGAGCACTTGCAGAGTGCTTTGTGATGCTATGGTTGCCAAGAGTCTCTCTCGTCGCTGCGAGTTGTCCGGATGCAGCAGCCTAATGGCAGAAACAGCTCACATCATGTTGGCAGTGGTCGGGATAAAGCCGATGAACTCACGGTATCAAAGTACGCTGTAGAGGTGTAGGACCGCGCGCTACTGCACAATTCAACCATCAGATTTCTGAGTTGCCGCAAGAATTTTGGCTTGCAGGTTACGCTGGCAAGTTGCAGTGCAGACCTCAGACCTGAACTTGCGCAGTCCTGCTGAGCAGAAAGCTGTCTCTTCCGTGATGGGAGTAAGTGTAGGAAGAACAGGTGCTGGCCTATCCAAACAGATGCCGAACGAATTTTGTCTTCAGTAATAGTAAGTCTACCCGTGGAAACCGACAAGACAGCAATGACGGACTCTGATTCAGCTACAGTAAAAGACACGGCAAGCGGGTTCTGGCCCGCCCTAAGAGGCTGAACCAATCCTATCAAGGGACACACCGCAGCAATACTAGGAAAGCCAGAGGGAGGCAGCAAGAACAAGCAGGGAAGCTGCATGGAAGAACAGGATCAAGGCCTCAGAATGGCCCTGCCAATCAAGTGAAGTAGGAACACCGGGCTTTGGCCCTAAGCAATGGTCACGAGCAACAACAAAACTGTCGGCCTTGGGGATATGTCGGGCTCTGCCCCGTGACGGAGACCAGGCTCTAGCCTCCCTAAGTGGTAGTGTCAGCATTTTCTGAAGTCACTTTAGGCTCTGGGATGTCACCTTCTGGACGGAGCGTCTGAAAGAGGAGAAGTGACCCAGAAGCAGCAAAAATCATCCATGCACCAGAAGAGAGTTGCATGCCTTGGGTAGCAAAGCAGCCATGTTACACTGGAACCTGCCATGTCATGCGATTTCCAGGTATGCCTATGATGAAGAGGCCTTGAGACCGTACTTCTCACTTCCGAAAGTGCTAGAAGGCATGCAGCTTGGCGAGCACAGAGTGCTTGTCAGGTTCTATGACTCAAGTCAAAAATCTGTGTTGCACCAGTGCATGAACCCAGCAGCATGTCCTCGCGTATCCGCTTGTTCTTCACATCACCGACAAAGGTTTGGCATTGCCTCAAAGCTCTTTGCGGTAGACATCGTTCAAGACAATGATGCGGCAGAGCGCATCATGCCTGCACAGAGAGGCTGGTACAGTGAGCGGAAGCATCTGGCGCATGAGTCCTCGCCAACAGTCACCATAAGGATGGCATCCTGATGTCATGTTCTTCAAGGTGCAAGATGCAAGCACAGGCAACCACATTGCTTCTTGCTTGAGATTGTTGCTGCTTCTGTATTGTTGCGAAATCTATGGAAATGGCGCATGCCGCTGCTTGTGGACAACTCAGGCTTCGTTTTTCCTGGATCCCTATGCACGCCCGGGGGAGACGCTGGCAAGAAAACCCATTGCCAGTGGCGCCATGTCGCCATGTCCCGCAAGTGATGTGACGCCGAAGCCCAGGAAACGCGGAGGTGCCTGGATGGACGACTGCCTGGGCCGCTCCAAGGCCGCGCATTTCAACGACTGACATCGTCTGTTGTGGTGTCCTTCCAAAGAGCCACGTGGCAGGCTGTGGGGACAAAGCCAGTTGCATACCTGACCTGCAATGGTTGCTTGGTCAGCATTCTTGCTTGTGTTTTCATCGGGTGCATCGCCTTCTCCGTGTTGGAAGAGGCTCCCCGCCAGTGGGTTCAAAGCCATCTCTGTGCCCCGGCTGTCTCATGCTTTGTGGCCCGTCTGCAAGCGTTCCGTGGGATATCTAAGGATGACGTTCTCCGAGGCTGAGACCCTGTTCCATGAGTTTGGCCACGGCCTCCAGCACATGCTGACTCATGTGGAGGAGCCGTGTCGCTCCGCCTCCCATGTACTGTAAACCTGCGGAGTTCACGACAGGATGGTGACTGCGCTGGCATCAACAACGTGGAGTGGGATGCGGTGGAAGCCCGGCCTCACACGGGCAGCCCCTTTCCGCCTCGCCGCCTCTGCCTCGCTTCGTAGCTGAAGACTTAGGAGCTTCCCTCGCAATTCATGGAGAATTGGCTCTACCACAAGCCAACCGTGGATTCGTTCGCGGTGCACTATGAAACCGGGGAACCGCTTCCTGCAGACGTCTTTGAGAAGATCAAAGGACTGGGCTGTGCGAGCATCCGCACGTCTGGAGGAAGCGGTGAGCTCTTTGAAGAAGTGACTTCGGAGGCAGCCGTATCTTCATGGCCGCCTCCATGATGCTTCGGCAGCTGCAGTCTCCTGGCAATAGAAAGAAGAATATCTCATTGTCCTGGTCTTGAAACATTGCACTGGCTCTGTCTCGGTGCTTACTGGGGGCTCGCTCTTGGATGTTTCAGGTTCGGGGATCTGGACATGAAGCTTCATTCTGAGTACGATCCAGCCGCTCGGATTGAGGCAGAGAGTGCGGGCCATGCCGCCGTAGCAAACCTGTCCAGGACGGAACGGAAACCTTCCTGGATGTGCAGAGGCGATTGGCTGCTAAGTACCAGCGCCTTAGATGAACCTACAAATTGTGGCCTTTTCAAATTCTTCGCAAGTGTGCTGAGTTGACCTAGGGCTTTTTCTGGCAATGGAGAGCATTGAAGCTTTGCTTGAGGATCCTGCCGCCACTAGAGGAAGATCGGTTCTTGTGCCGGGTGCTTACAAGTCTCACAGATCAATGCGAATGCATCGATCGACTGCATGGCTTATCAAAGGCTCCTTTAGCCACATCTTTGCTGGTGGCTATGCCGCCGGATACTACTCGTACAAATGGGCCGAGGTGGCAAGTGAAGCGAAGCCATAGTTGGTCACTACTGTAAGCTCTGTCGAAACGAAACGCGAAGCGTGCATTGGTCCCCGCAGGTTCTGTCTGCCGATGCTTTTGCTGCTTTTGAGGAGGCAGGAAATCGAATGGGAGGTCTTAAGGTGCTTTTCCTGACAGCCCCTAGGCCGGCCTGGATGACGAGGCCACCGCCCGAAGACAGAGACATTTGAGTATATTTCCCTGACTCTCACCCTCCAGGAGGCCCTGCGCTCCGTGGGACGCCGCTTTCGAGAGACGGTTCCTGGGCGAGCACTGGCAAAGAGAGGAGCGACGCTAGCAACTAGTGCCTACGCGAATCACTGAATCACCATCTCAAGCGATCACTGCAGTATCATCCGATCAAGCAATTCGCCTTTCCGCTGGACCTCTGCCTCTTGTCGGAAACGCAGGATACAAGTCATGCAGCAACGCAAACGACGATGCAACACACATCAAGAGCATCAGCAGATCGTCCCTGTGGACCATACAGCCCACATGATCGGCTGCGTGCGTGAAGCGCATCGGTAGCCCGTCCCGCGGACCACATATGAACATCAGCTCTTCGTTTCTTTCCGGAGGCTTCCGAGAAAACTGGGGTCGGCGATACTGCGTCCCGATCTGTAACTAAATCGGGCAGCGCTCGGTCCCCTTGCGCATGCGTCCTGTGAGTTCGAGGCGTAGCCGAGGAGTAGCTTGCAAGCTTTGCTTTAGCAAAAGGTGCGACCGGCAGTGCCGCCGACCCTGCTTCATCGGACCTTCGCTTTTCCACCAGGCCGCGCTTCGCCCGGAGGCATTTCGGAACACGCACGCGTTTCGCAGCCATTCCCCAGGCTATGGCGGGTTTCGGGGCCCCCGTGGACGACCCCACAACGCCAGCCGGCGAGCATCATGAGCACTCGGGGCGCCTGCAACCGGCCCTAGCGCGAGGCGATGTTTTGCCAATTTTTGAGTGGGTTGCGCCCGCAAAGGGCGCGCATCATCAGCATCAGCGGGGTTCGGCGGACGGGGGGTGCGCGGCCTTGCTCCCGGCTTCTACCTGCGCTGCCCGCTCGTGGGCGCAGCCCCTAGAATCCTCGGAACTCGAAATCCAGACAGCAGCCGGGATAAAATGCCAGAGTCCACCCCAATCTTGCGTAGCGGCTACGGCTATGGCCCCAAACAAACTGTCGTGCCCTGAGATGTGAAGATATGAAGGGCGCATTCTTCAGCGGATTTGCAAGCACCGTGGGAGCGGATTGCGGTGAGGAGCTGATGGTGGTGCTCCAAGGATAATGCGACCACAGCATGGATCATGAGTGGAAAAACGTTACACGATGAAGCCGCAAAGCATTTTTCAGCCTCAGCATCAATGCGAAAAATGCTAAAACCAGTCACAACAGGCAATGCTTCGCATCCACGTCATAAACGTCATTGAATCCAAGCGGAAAAGAGCATAGCTGCTAGCTGCTTCGGTTGATTCGGCAATGTGAACAATGTGGCAACCTGCAGGTGCTGGGCTGCGGCGGTGGCAGACATCCCAGCAAGGCAGTTTGAGTGCTACTCGGCACTCTTCGACCAGTCTTCCGACCGATGCTTGCAAGTCCAGCAGCTGTATGTCTCAGCATATCTTAAGTGTGCCGCGATGTGGCCCGAGAGAACCTAAGCAGTTCCCGTGCCTACTTAGAGCTTGAGCCTTGCAGAACATCTTGCAGCGTGGTGCTCTGCTTTCAGAGTCAAGTAGAACAGAGCCTCGGTAAAAACCAGAGGAATTCGTCCCAGCCGCCTCTACCAACGACCCTTTGGCACTCATAGAGGAGGTTTCATGACCCAATGTCATGTCGGACATGGAGGAGACTTGGCAACCGGATCGGGCTGCTGTCAACTTCTAGTCTCTGGTGACCTTTCTGATTTCCCTTCTCCCTGACAACTTTTGTGCCTTGTTTGAGGTCTTTTGAGGTCTTTCATATGCCTGCCCTTTCCAGGACAACACTTTGCAGAGGCCACAGCCAGCCGAGAAGGACACCTGCCAGCACGGACACTGGCGAATGTGCCATCGCAAATCTGCAGTCGAGCTTCAGTTGAATCACCGAAGTTGAGGATGGAGCGACTCAGATTTGTGTGCACGTCAGGGGCTCAGAGACTCTTCATCCTGGCTACGCACAAGGTCTTGTTGCCTGCGCAGGCCTACGGCCGTTTGGAGGAGGTCACTGTCAAGCCACTGACCTTGCCAGCTCTTCGGCGAGAAGCAAGCGACATGGCTGGTATTCAGGAAGCCGTTCATGGTTGGAGCAGACCAGCGGTGCCACCGCCCAGCAAAACACATCGGGCTCGGGTTTTGTTAGAGCCGGAGAGCGTTGTCTTTGCTGGCAGCTAATTTTTTGGCAGGGCCAAGCTTCGAGTGCCAACTCATGTGTCCTGCACATGAGATGAGGACATGCCTTTGATCTGCCAAATGCGGATGTGCTTATCAAAGGCGCGGGAACTGAAGAGAAATTAAATCTGCTCGTGTATTTGTCCTCTCCAGGCCCGGACGGCCAGTGCCCAGACTCGGAGGACGCCTTGCGGAACCTCGAGTCAGCTCCAGTGCGGCAAAATTTGAGGATCAGGCTTTCTCACATTGGAGGGGTTGCCAGACAAACGCAGTTTCCAGCCAACTTGAGGTTTATTTGGAGCTGCCTGACGGTGGGCTGCACGACCTCGAGCAAAGAATCGACGCATAGCAGCATTCGTGTCCCCAGCTCAGTCAGTGGTAGCACTTGACGCCGGACTTGCCGAGGATCAGCTGCAGCACATGCAGGCCTTGCTCTGCCATTCAGCACGGATATACATAGGGCACAGGGTGAGCGGAAGGGTTTCGAGCGGACAGGGTTGCCAGTGTTGTTGGTGTTTGCCAGGTCAGCTATCTATCCGAGTCTGGGCACAAATAAGAGCCGTGATCAGTGTAGGAGTGGGCCGTGATGTTGATTTTGATCATCACTCTCCACGCTCAAGCTCCCTTTCATCGATGCCCTCCCACTCTGCTCTCTCACCGTGCTCTCACCCTCCACTCTCCAAGCTTACTCTCATCACTTCCCCCTCGCCACGCTTACTCTCACTCTCGCTCTCCTGTCCGATGCTGTGCAGCAGCCCTGCTGTGTTGCAAGACGTTCTCGTGTTTGCCTGACTGCGGAGATGCCAGTGATCTTGGAGGGGTCTGGATGTGCCTGGAGGAAAGACTCGCAACGGTGGCGGAGGAGCTAGTAACGGCACAGGCTTCCATTGCAGGCAACTTGTCAGATTCATAGACCTTGCAGTGCCTAGCGGCATTCATGAAAAGCTGACGAAAATGGATGAGCATCTGCAGGCTTGACGGATGCTCTGATCGAAGAGCAGGCCTTTCGACAAGAGTTCGAACAGGCAGTGCGAGGCGAAATCAAGCATGCAACTTGGATGAACTCGTGGCCACTCAATAGACCCAAGGCACCTTTCAGATGCAGAATCGACCTTTACCAAGGAGAGCAGCGGCCTGGGTGCCCAAGTGAAGAAGTGGCTGGAGACCCTGGAGAAGAAGCTCTGCGGCCACTTCGAAGATGCCTTGCACTCGCTCGAGTCGCGCGTTGTGCAGGATTTCCAGGACAAAGTGCAGTAGTCTGTGTGGACCCTGCAGCAAGCCAGCGTTGACGAAAACGTGAAGAGCCATCCGGATAAGATCATAAGGCAACACATCATGACACAGACACATGCTCGCTATCGCGCGTCGCCGAGCTTCGCACCTTCGATTCAGACAAACATGTGCGGCACGAAAAGTTCTGACAGTTTCTTTGTAACATGTTCCTTTCATCCCTTCCCTTGCGACGCTTCGCAATTGTCCGTGTGGCTTACTGCAGTATCCATCTGCACCCCTAAGCTCTCAAACTGCATCGCGGCATAGCGGAGCCCCTTCCCTGCCCGTGTCGTAAACGGTGCAGGGAGGGACCCGAGTCCTAAGCTTCAAGCCGAGTAGCAGCTCAGCAGTCACTCGTGAAGAGTTGATGACCTCTGTGTGTGTGTGTGTGCTCAGCACGTCAATGGTTACCGGCTTTGAGATTGTTTGGTGGCTGGGTCAGTCAGCCTTGTGGCTAAAATTGAGGTGATTGCTGTTTGCGAATGCCCTGCTGAAGCCGTGTTCTCTGAGCTGATGACGAGCTATCCTACTTCGAAGGACCTGTGGCAGTGGACAAACGAGGAATGTCGTAAAGCCACCGACGGCCACAAGGAGCTGGAAGAGAAGGCATGCGATTGTTTTTGCACTCGTCTTCTTGCGGAATTTAGTGGGGAAGACGGAGCCCAGTGCGCGGTATGCGGCAGGTGTCGGCGATCAGGACGGAGGCAGGCCATTTTTCGCAGTCTGGATCGACAGGTCTGTGGCTTCTTTTGCAGTGCGGCCCACAACCTGCCGCAGAAAGCAAGTTTGGAGTGGGCCCACGAGTCCGAAGGAATACGTTTAGGCTTTGCCTCAGATCGCTATTCAGAGATCCGGCAGGGCAGTCAGGCGGTACATCGATGCAACATCAAAGCAGAAAGCACAAGGTAACGTCGGTTTTGGAAAGTCCGCATCTGACACCCATGTTGCTCGGCCTTGCGGCAAGGTGTCGCTTATCTCGTGTAAGCAGAAGCCGGAGAGGAGTGAAGAAGACTAATTCCGACAGCGCCCGAATGCTTCTGGGATGTTTGCGGATCGTGGGAGGAAGCCGCATGAGGGACAAGGTCGCAATTTTCGTCAAGGGCTCCCAGCATCTTGCCATGCTGGACTAGTTGGTAAGCTTTCGTGCTTTTTCTAGGCATTTCTCTGCAGTTGGGCGAATAAAACGGCTTTGCCAAATTGCTGGACTGCGCACGCTGGACGTTCATGTATGATGCACGACGTACTGGAGCACCACAGCAACTCACCCAACTTTGCTTTCCGCGTTTCAACCTGACACGCCAAACCAATTGCTGTTGTGCTTGGGCAGCATAACTTATAATTATGTAGCCAGCGTGTCGTGACGTTCAGCAGGCGCGGACGCCACCAGCGTATTCAAAGCTTTCAGCCCGCATCGACGACCTCTGCGATTCAATGGTGAAAGAGGCCAGTCCGGTAGCTTGTGGCAATTTGTGGCACCCACAATGCTTGCGATGCAATGAACCTTTCGAGCCGAGGTTCAGGAGAGAACCGCCGAAACTCAGCACCTGCGTTCAGAGCTCCTTGAATGAAGCGTCATGAAGACCCCGTAGCATGGGACTCCTGGGATGATGATCATCCGGCTGAGGCAGCACAACGCATTGTGGTTCTTGTGTTGATTTAGTTGTGCAGCAGCGCTAGGTTGCTGAAGCGTGACGAGCGCACGGAGTCTCTCCGGGACTTTGGAGAGGAGCTTCATGCCGCCATGGCAACACTGTGGCCTGGCAAGGCTTCATGGTCTCACCATCTCCTTGACATTTCTCCGACATCTAAGGCAGCGGGGGCAGTTACAGCAGGTGCCCTCTTGAAGTTCGGATTCGGGATGCCAGGTGCTCTTGTGTCTGTTTCCTTCAGGACTGCCCAGATGTCTCGGCCTTCACGGCGCTGAAGCAGGCCTGTGAGGAGCTGTGGGGGCTCCCGGTAAAGTTCGCACACGGGCTGTTTGGATGTGTTGTGCCTTTCCGGCGTCCATCTCGGGCTCTTCTGCCTGTTGAGGCGACACCTCGCAGAAGAGTCCGCAGCCGACTTGGAGCTGAAGTTTGGTGACTCGTCATAAGCATGAGGGCTGCATCCAAATCCTTGCACCGGAGTGGGGCGTCTTCACGTGTGACTGCCAGTGCAGTGACCACTGCAGAGATGCAGCATCGCCACACAGAGTTCCTAACCCAAATGCGCCGTCGTCTCTGTCTCCCTGACAGCAGAGAAACCTTGGCCGGCATCTCTAGAATTCAGTGCGAGTCAGCCGCATCTTTTGATCGCATTAACCGTGTCTTTTCCCTACTGTCTTGGGCTTATGCTTGGAAGTTTAAGCCTAAGAGTCTAGGGTCTCCGGGATAGCTTGAGTTAAGCGTGCGCTTAGTTCTCTTCTTAGCCCGTCCAAGGTTCAGGGTTTAGGGCTTGGGGTCTCGGGTTTGGGGCTTTGGCTTTGGGTCAAGGCTTGGAGTTTGCCAAAAAGGACTGGATGAGGGGTGAGGGGTTAGGGTTTGGGCTTCGGGTTATGGATTGTAGGGTTTTAGGTGTCGAAAGGCTAGGGGTTGGGGCGTGGGGATGTTTGGGGTTTGTTTAAGGTTTGGGGTTTAGGGTGTCGGGTCAGGGTTTATGGCTTCGGGGGTTTGGGGATGTAGCTTTGGATTTTCGGGTTTGAGGCAGGATGAAAGGTTTGGGATGCAGGGTTTAGGGTTTTTGCGGCTTCCGGTTTAGGGTTTTGGCTTTTCGGTTTGGTTTTGTCTCGGGTTTAGGGGGTTTACAGTTTTAGGGTCTAGGTTTGGGCTTTACGGCGCGGGCTCGAGCGAAAGGGGCTGCACTAACATCCAATCTCAAAGCAGTGATTCGACACTCGAGTCCGAAGCGCGAAGTCATTGGCGGTGGAATATGAAAATTTCTGGGTGGGGGCCAGGGAGAAATTCGGGATTTCCGGGTAGGCCGGCTTTTGCTGGGTTTAGGGTCTCGGATTTAGGATGGTTTAGGGTTTTTTTTTGCGTTTTGTTCAGGGAGTGCATACAGCAGGATGGGGTTTGGAGTTTCCGGTTTGGGAGTTTTGGATTTCCGCTTTAGGGGTTAGGATTTTTCAGTTTTGGGTTTGGTCATTAGGGTTTGACTTTGGTTCGGAGCGCAACTTCGGGGTGAGGGTTTCGGATCTGGGTTTACAGTGCAGGGTACGGGTTCGCGGTTGTCGGGTTTGGGGTTTAGGGCTTAGGAGCTGGGATCTGGGGTGCGAGGTGTAGGGTGAGGACATGAAGGTTGAGTGCTTTGGGGGCTTAGGGTTTTGGGATTGAGTGTGAAAGAATCATTGTTTGGAACTTGGGAACTGTGGTCTACCGCTTGGGGTTTGGGATTTAGGTGTGTGCATAAACCCCAGACACAGTTGACGGAAACAAACACAGATAAGACTGAAAAGAAGACCGCTTGGGAACAAATCCACGGTTTTTGAGATGCTGCAGAGGCATACGGTGGCATAAAGTGGCCACAGAAAATTGGACAAGGAACGATACAGTCAGTACTTACCAATTGACACTGCCCTGCAGGGCACAGTTCACTCGCTTGCCGTCCAACCGTGGGTGTTTGAGTTGGAGATGTGCGGGGAACAGAAGTGCTTTGGGAGAGGTGTGGAGACGAAAGCGTGTCCGTGTGATTTTTCGCTGGGGCTGCCTGCCCAGCCGTGGGCCGTCCTTGATCGAGACTACGTTTAGTACCGAGGCATCATACTTGCAGCCAGGTCTACGGTGTAAAGCAGTTTAGATAGCAAGCAATCAGAAGCCAAGTTCATGATATTCGCCACAGGTGATATGTCCCGCCGTTTGGAGGCTGCGAAGAGTCCTGAGAACCACGAGTCTCTGATCCGCTCCATCTGTCGAGGGCTAGGATGGGCCAGGTGAAGGCAGTCGTGTCAAGGTCCACTTGAGTGACTAGTGTAGCGTTCACGCAAACGTCCAGCCTATCAGCCTTTTCCTCTTGCGTCAGGCGGCCAGCAGCGACTTGCGGCATGGCTTGGCACAGGAAGCTGCTTCCAGGAACAGAGCTCTTGCAGTGTACCAGGTAATGCATGAAAATGCCCGCCGATCTGCCTATCTTATGATTGCTTTGCTTGGTTTGCAGCCGCTGCTCCTTGAGTGCATGCTGTTCGCCGAATCCACGTGAACAAACTCTTTCACGCACAGCCTCGACTTTTGAGGACGGAGGGCGAAGCCTTCGTCGATCAACGTTTGGCAGGCTTTGAGGATGGGATTGCTTCTCGCAGTGAGACATAGTATGTCAACGGGGCAAAGTCAACAGACTCAGTGGGACATTCTGGCGGAAGGCTGCGCTGCGTGGCGAGGCGCAGTGTCGAAGCGAGGCACTGCGACGAATTGAGGACAGCCGCAAATCTATTTTTTTCGGGCTTGCTTCTTACCTTCGACCTTCTAAGCAGGATCACATGCAAGCAGCTGCGGTGACCAAAGAAGCTACTCGGCAGATACAAGCGGCCTTAGCTCCCGACATGTAATTGAAGTGATGCTGCGAGTGCGGAGGCAGCTTGCCGGTCCTGTTCTGATTTAGTACGAGCCGGCAGGCTTGCGGTCCGGACTCTGTGGAGCCTCCAAGCATGGCTCCGGAGGAGGTTCAGGTCCCGAGAGAGGAGACGTCCTCATGTGATATGAGTACGGTGCTGGTAGTAATCGTAAGGTTACCATGTTGCTAGTATCAACGAACAAACATTGGGTTTCGTGCGTGTGCATACTTGCACGCCTTCTTGCCTGGCTCCTGCCTGTGCAGGGCATGTGCGTGCAACGCCGGCATGTTGACCTCACGTTGAGTAGACATGCTATTGCCGATCCTGGCACGAAGCTTCCGCGCAGGAGCAGGAGCTTAACCAGCTTTTGGAGGATCAGTCGAGAAGGCCAGGATTACTCAAACCCAGCAGACGAAGCAAAGGAGAGGGGCAGAAGAAGAGCACCAGACCAGCGGCCGAAAATTTGGAGAAGTGGAAAGATCTGATTACCAGAGCAGGAGGCATAGAAATGAATCGTAGGATTGTCGATGCACCAAGTAGTGCTCAGAAGAGGAGCGTGAAAGCAAAACTATGTAAACGAGAGCTTTGTTACCTGCATAGTGTTGAGGGGCAGTCTATGAGCGGATGCTGAGCCAATGGCCCAGTTTCCCAACATCGAGCGAAGCTTTGATCAGCAAAATACTTCTAGATAGGAGCGTGAGAGGCTGAGAGGCTGTTGCCTGCTTTTCTTCACGCGCAGACCCGTTTTGTAGGGCCTTGACGGAACCACTGCTCTGTAGTCTGTTTGCGAGGGAAAATTCCCCTTGAGCTCGCCTCCCATGCCAGGTGAGGGAACCTTCCCTGCTCCTCTTGGGGGTGAGTTCGTAAGCCTGGCAGACGTACACCATCGGAGGATGGCCGATGCGGTTGCGGTGGAGACTCGGCGCCGTGAGGAGGCCCTGCAGCAGCTCCGCGAGGTCCGCTGCAACGTGGAGGAAGCTGCTAGTATCCGTGCGTCTCTCAGCGAGGACTGCCGAGAATCCATCCAGCGTGAAGTGCGTTCCCGGCTTCAGGAGCCGTCGAAGCCACTAAACAGCCAGTGCTAGCAGTGCCAGCAATGCTAGTAGCTGGAGGCTCGGATGCGCTCAGGACCATGCGAAGCTGCGACAGGAGTTGGAGATGGAGAGGAAGACGCGGAAGGACACAATGGACGATAAATGACAGCAATGTGTGTCTGTAACTTTCGCATGCTGATGCTCAGAACTCAGTTGACGAATGTTTGATTCGCCAGGAAGCTTTTGGAATGATCCAGAAGGCAATGAGCCATTGCGGCACAGCTTGAGGCTTGAAAGCTTGGCACCTAGCTGCCTTCGCCGCTTCTGCTCGTCAATGGTTTGTGGGGAAGATGTGGTACAAAGATACCGGGATGCTATGCAATTCATGATCATGGCATCATCGAACTGCTGTGAAGAGCTTTGCCTATTGTCTGTACACTACAACCAAGCAGACAAAGATGCGACGGTCTCGCTCTGATGAACGGCTCCGGCGCTCGGAGCTGCAGACCGGGATGACTGGCACAAAGAGAAGAATTGGCGATCAGAGTCTGTGCCATTTGTGTCATCTCTCCGGGTTTTGATCTCGATGCGGCGGAGGAATCTTAACCTGAACGCAGGTCTACCGTGATTTCCGCGGCAAGGACGCTGGAGATGGTGTGAGCTGCCCCGGAGAGTGAAGTGGACATGTGATCTCCACGCAAACGAGACATCAAAGACAAGCCCTGGGAGGATGCGACCGTCGACGCTTTGTTGCGCAGGGCACCTGATGATATGCACTGCGTTTTGCCGCATCGTAGGAAGCAAAGTTACGCGCTTTTCGGGGGATACAAGGCGGCGTGTAAGGCTGCTGATACCGACTGATAGCAGAAATGGGAGCGGGAGTTCGATGTCAGTACCCACCCTGGTTCAAACTTGGTCCATTGCCTGGGGAGTTTTCCGGGAGGCAACGCGCAAGCGCAAGTCAATGGGTGTTGCCAGTCTTCCTCTAGACGTGGCTTAGGGTGAGATTCCTGAGTTTCGAGAAGCAGACATGTTGGAAGGTTTCAGGTCGTCCTTATTCTACCAGTCATTTCGCAGCACATCGCATCTTCTGGCTAAGGCCACAACGGTCTACTCTGAGGAGCTTTGGCAAAACTTTGCTCTGCCAAATTGCAACCAAGTCCTATGCCGCATGCGGCAAAATTACGCTTTAAATGGCCCTGGTAGCTTTCCTTTTCGCTTTCCGAGGCTCTGATATCTCTGATCAGAGCCTGTCCTGGAGGCCCAACTGCCCCAAGTCCCCCCCCCCCCCCCCCCCNNCCCCCCCCCCCCACAGCCCACCGCAGTAGAGGCTCGCTGAAATAGGATCTCGTATGGAAGTGAGTCGCCTGCGAATTTTCGGCACATGGTGCAAAAGCGCCCCATAGAGTGCAGTTTTGTCGTGGTAGGCCACTGCACCTACTGGTCTCGTCTACAGCGTGCCGTAGTTGGTGATGCCATTTTGCAGAATACTGGCTCAGTGCATGTGAGCGATGCAGATCCCAAGATCACGAGCAGAATGTCTCACTAATGCAGAAAGAACTGAACTACGCCCGACTGCTAGACAAGGGTCAGCGCCACATGTCTGCTACGTAGATGCAGTGACAGTCAGGCCCAATGTAGGAAGTTACAGCAGTCTTGGTGCCAGGAGGCGGAAGTTGCGAAGCCACCCAGAAACCAAGCGATCTATGATGACTCCTCAGGTCATGGGCTGCTTCGAATCGCGAACATCGGTACCGGAGGAGGGGTGTGCAAAGTGGGGCAAGGTCCCGAAGTTTGGAAGTCCTTTGGCAGGCTGCCGGCAAGGTGCATGATGTCGGCAGGGCAGTCCCGAAGCCAACAGAGGCTGCGGTGCACGCTGCTGCTGCCGCTAGCCGTATCGGGCCTTATCTGCTTGCACTGTTCACCAGTAACACCAGGGTGTCATGGATGACGACTTGGACTGGATTACTGGTGACAAATCTCCGGCTCACTCCCCAGACCATGTCGGACAATATATCTAGGGTACATCTTTGCTCGGAACAAGGTGACACCTGCCCGAGCATTGGCTACGTCTGAGAGGCACGCTGGACCTGTCCTTTGTGTTGAACCTTGGCATTTTCGCAAGACGGTGTGAAGTACAGCTTACAAGCGATTGCAACGTGCCAGCTTGCTTAGTTATTCAAGCATGCAAGTGCTTTTTTGTAGCAGCATTGCCCTGGAGGAATGCAGGCTACTTGGCAGATGCACCTCTCGATGCCGGGGCCTCAGCCGCTACCATAGACACGAGTGCAAAAGGCGGCAAGCAGCAAGAGCTCTTGTAACTTCGAGCTGTCACGAAGCTTATGAAGCTCTGCAGGTCGTTGTCCAAATAGAGCTGGAAGGTGGATGGCGCGATTGCTCGACGGAAGAGAGTGGACCTCAGCCCGAGCTGTTTTTTTTTGAGAGCTTGAGAGACATCCCGACACCAGGACGCGAGCAATCTGTCAACACTTAGCGAAGGGGGAGACGGCATTTCAGATTCTCCCTCAGCTGCAAGGGTTCCGATGCTCCGATGCACTGGGCTGGCCCGTGCTTTCCAGCGGGGACTCTCAGGATTCACGCCCGTGGCCAAAACTACTACATTGACTTTTCACGCCGATATCTCAGATCAGCCCATCAACATGACTTCTCGGGGCAGTTCTTTGTGTCGACACAGACAGGTCCCGATGAGGGTGGCATTCAGGCAAATGTGAGCACGGGCAAGAAGCCGCTTGATTGACCTCTCACTTAGTGTGTCGCTTGTCTGGAAAGCTTGGTGCAACTCAGGCGCAAGCTCCGAATACTGGACAAGGAAGAAGACGAACCAGTCGCGGAGGCATCGGTTGGTGGACAAATCCACGACTGTCACTGCCAACTGTTGTACAGGAAGACGGCGTTGGTTCGGCAGATCCTTCTTCAGCGAGCGTCTGCGGCTGAAGCGGTCCTGCAGTGCAGGATCTTGCTGGTGAGCGAGTCTGCTCGGAGTGCTGGCAGAGGCAGCAGCATCTCCAGAAGTCTCTTTACAGCGGTCGCTTGGAACTCAGATTCAGTATTTGCCATAGAGTGCGAGTGGCGATCTTACACAACACTTGATGCATCGGGGAATTTGGCCAGGTACGGACCTCAAAGCAAGCGCCTGGGCCTCGCTGATATGGGAAAGGGGGCAGCTGGGCAACAAACGTTGAGAGCGAAGCAAGAAGGTGGCGGCGCCTCCATGCACCCGTACAGGGTCTTGGAGGGGAATGATCACGCGAAGGACAGTTCTCGATTCGCTCTTTAATGTATGTTTTGAGTATCTTCTTGCCAGTGGCGCATATATCGAAAGAGTATCATCGGCTCGCGCCAGAAATGCTTCGCCCAGTTCGAAGCCAACGAGGCCAGGTTATGCGGCGAATGGGCAGTATTCTACCATTCGTGCGCCCAGCTCTGGTACTTCGCTCAAGCATGCCAGGCGAGTTTTGAAATCTTCGCGAGGTACTCATTTGCTGCACTGATATACGAAGTGCATGCCGCGGTTGGGAGCGTTCTCTTCCGCTTCCGGTCGCAGTTGCAGCCTCAGCTGCAGATCATGCGCACAACGTCTCTTCTAGCAGCACCTAGCAGCGTTGTTTCACAGCTACCTGGCAATGTTGTGTGACTCTAGTGGCCCTACTTCCCTACCGGAAGCGCTGCACATGTACGACAGCACGAAGTGACCGTGAAGGTATGCAACGCTTCCGCGCATACTAGTGTGACACCCTCGGTCTCGTCTTCTGGTGGTGCCGTGTTGCGATTGCGATTTCTGAATAAAGGGTCTGATCTGCAAGGCATGAATTCAAGGAGACACCGGATGCTGCAACCCTGAAGAAGAGGCAGGGCCGCCTGGGTGGCTTTCGCTCTGAGCCAAGCCACGCGTTTTTGAGTTGAAACCCGCAGGTTCAACGAGGAGTTCGCGACCAATAAGCAGCTTCCCCAGAATTCACACAGACTGCACCACGGCACTGCTGATTGCCCGTCGACGGAGCACAGGCGAGATCATCACCCAGATTTTCGCAGAGTTGGGTTGCAGGGAGCCTACGGGACTTACTCGAAGCAGTTGAGCTCGTTTCTGGCAAGGTCCGTGATGTGCTCGTTGGCATCGACGGGGCCTGAGGCTTGCGTCTGGCTCCCAGATGCTGTGGGAAAGCAGAGGTCTTTGTAGGCTTCAGCCAGAAAGCGATAGCAAAGGTTGCCATGGTCTTCATCGCAGGTGCCTGGCCCGCTTTGCATGTGCTGTCCTTTCAGTCTCAGCCTCCGCCAGGCTACAGCTGCAAAGACCTATCGTTTAGAGGTGTGTCTTGGTAGCAGCAAGGCACAGTGTCACAGAACAGGAAGACGTGGAAGCGCGCAGATTCCCAGGTGCTGGAAAACCTGTTGGAGAGCTGCTACGTGCCCAAAGCGAAGGCCGGGTCGGCTCAAGCTCCGGCAAGGCAGCGGAGCGGAGCCACACCGTAGGTTCGGAAGCTCGCCGACGAGATCATTGCCATGTCATGCGTCCTTGTTGACGTGACACTGTGCCTGTTTGGACTGGGACGCGATTCCGAGACGGGCCAGGTCGGAGAAGCATGGATTGGACGTTTCGCAGTTCGGTGGCAAGGCCGGCGGCCAGCCCGCCGCAGCACTTGCCGTGGATTGCCCTACCCATCCTTCCCTCGGAGGCTTGTCATAGCGGAAAGCCTGGTCACCTAATGCAGCTCTTCATCAAGCGCGCTTTGGCAGCAGTTTCTGGTTTTGACCGGACGTCTGCTAAGCGGGGAGATGAAACATGTCAGTGCTGAGTGACTGCAGTATAAGGTCACCTTGTGGACAAGCTTGTCTACGCAGCTTGATGTTGAAGTTTTTCGAGCCAAACCTTTCTCTGTCTCTGTCTCGCCCCCAGGCTGCCAAACCCTATGGACCGGTGGATGACGAGTCCGCAGCCTCAGTGTCACACGTTTCTTGCACAGGACAGGCACGTTGTCTCGGTCGCCCGCGCAGGCGAATGCCAATTTCAAAATGGATGGACAGCAACAGTTCAACCCAAATTGGGCAGGCTGCGCAGTGTTGAAGGTCTTGGTGCGACTCATGCGAAGTCAGCCAATCTGAATATTGGCTGCTGCAGGCGCGAGTGCTGGCACATCCAAAGTACTTCATGCAGGTCCTACACGGTACAGAATTTTGGGAAGACGGTCCATTCTTCTGGGCATTTGCATCTCTGGGCTTGCAGGCAAATTGCGTCAGAATGTTCGTGGCCAGCGCGGATCCCACGTTCCACAGGCAGTAAACTTGCTTGAAGTTTGGCAGCTGCGTGCTGTATTTCTCTGACAGGAACAGACAAGAGTTTCAGAACGAGTTGATCCAGAAGCCCTCGCCTCGGTTGCGGAGATGCCACAGGGCAAGTCGCTCCCAGGCCACATCGGTGATCTTGGCTTAGGCTGAGCCTGATCTTGGGCGAGCCATCGCTGAGGGAGCGGGCGGCGACAGGCGGCTGGAGGGACACAGCACGTGTGGTGTGCAGCGAATGCAGCGATCGCCACGCAGAGGCATCTATGGCGGCACGCCCTGTCCTTAGGACACTTTTCTTGGCTTTGTTCACGCCCAGATCGTATCGCCGACAATGTCGGTGTTTACAGTGCTGCATGTTGAATATATTTGTGGTAGTGATAGGCGATGTGGCGATCTAGGCGCCAGGTCAGCGTTGGACCACCCAGTACAATGCCAAGACCTCACCCCCGTTTGGATGGCAGTGATACGAGAGATGTAAGTGAGCAAACAAAGAATGAACCATGAACCATGAAAAGCACGATAACACGAAATTTGAGAAATGAGAGTTTCTGTGAATGAAGCCTTACAGAGAGTGCTGCTCATGGCCTGAGGCTGCCATCTTGGTGGACCGCCGAGGATCAGAGGAAGCATGCTTGAGCACTCTGAGAGCTTCGCAGTGTTGCGAATGCTCGGATCAGTCGGCCCTGCAAATCCCTGCGAGCTAGGGATTCGAAGTCTTTAACCTCCACCAAGCTAGAGGCTTTGGAATGTGTCGTTTCACAATGTCTTAGTTCCGTTTCATCCAGGCCCACGGCCCTTGATGCAGGGTCCCAGGATTTCTTGACTTTTGTGGCCCCGAGGCTTCCGATATTCGGTTGCTCTGCCAGATCTATTTTCCTGCCACCTCACCGACTGCGCGACACACGTTACAGGCAGAGTTCCTGAAGTGTCGTTTCACTCCGGCTACGACAAAGACTGCGGCGGAAGCGGTTGAAACAAGATGCCGGCCCTCATCATAGCCGCAGATGGCATTGGGCCGACCTTCAGAAGCTCCGCTCCGGACCAGGCATGCGCATGCGCAGCGACACGGCAGCAACCGGCCTGAACGGTTCTCAGCTTTGGCTTGATGTGTACAAGCAATGTGGCTGAGAATACAGGCTGATCGAATCGCGCAGCAAGCTGTACAAAACCGGCTCTACTGTATGCTGTTTTTTAGAATCCCTTTGCCTGATCACGACATCGTAAGCCGTTCAATCAAAAGGTTGGCTGAAAGTTGACTGATTTGGTCACCATGCTGCACCTCCGTCGATGCCTGCATGTCACAAGCCGGTCTTGGCAGATTCACTTACCTGCTCCGTGGATGCACTAGGAATCAACGTACGAGTCGGCGGTGGCGGGTAAAGGGCAAGCCACTGCGCTTCTGTCCTGAGAGTCGGGTCTATCTGAGGCTTGCATCCCCGTATGCACAGCGGGAAAACCCAGTGTGCTTCCTGCACTGAGTGCTCTTACAGGAAGTCTCGCTGCAGCGTGCTATTGGCAGAAATCCTCAGTCAGTTGTTCTTCCGAAGAGACTGGCAGACCTCCAGCTGTGCGCAGAGTCAAAGTTGCTCGTGCAGCCAATTTTCCAGAGGGGGAGCTTCGACAAATCCGAATCGCTCCTACAAGCGACGGGGCTGGTGAAGGCGCCATCCTCTTGACCAAGGTAGACGGCAAGTTCTACGTCCTTTGGTGGATGCAGATCAGATTTTCAGAGGCTGTTTCAAAGGGTAGAATGCTGCGGCTCAGTCTGGGTTTGCCAGCATAAAGGATCTGCATTGTGGTGCGTTCTGTGTCTTCAGGGGGGGGCTTGTGGTACAAGGAATAGAGTTTGGCCTCCAGTGGCCCTTGAACTGCAAGTTCATCAGGCTGAAGGTCTTGTTTCGTATGGCAACTGAGGCAACTGGTGCATCATGCAGCCACTACAGTGCACCGCTAGCTGAAGGAGTTGCAGCACGAGACAAGATGCATGTGGTTTGCCCATGGCACAATGCAGCCTTCGATATTCGGACCGGGCAGCCTGTGCGCGGTGCTGGCTTACAGGCCATACCTACGTACATCGTCGCGGTAGAGTCAGACGACGTTATTGTGGACCTGCCACGGAACATGGATGATTTTGTTGCGCCGGTCATGGCGCAGCGAGACAGCCAAGACACTCGGGTGTTCCTGGTTGTGGGTGGTGGAGCCGCTGGGGTAGCTGCAGCGGATGCCTTGCGACAAGAAGGGTACACAGGGCGCATCGTCTTGATAACCGAGGAAAGACACCTGCCCTACGACAGGCCTGTGCTCTCCAAGAACCTGGGCAAAGCCTCCGACCCCGGCTCTTTGAGCCTTCGGGATCAAGAGTATTTCGACAAGCATGAGATTGAGATCAGACGCTCCACCAAGGTGGAGAAGCTTGATGCTGCAACGAAGACGCTCCGGCTTTCAAGCGGGCAGACCGTACACTACGACGCCGCTGTTGTGGCAACAGGTGCGAGGCCTCGAGAGCTTCCAATCAAGGGTGCTGACCTCCCAGGAGTTCTTGGGCTACGAACTCCGGAAGATGCTCAGCGCATTGCTGCCGCCTGCTCTTCCGACAAGAAGACTGCTGCTTGGCTATGCTTGGCTGGCTTGGCTGTTAATGTAAGCTGCTACCAGCTAGCAGCGTGTGGCTTGCAAGGTGGTGATCGGGTCATCCTTCATCGGAGTCTTGTCGCCAAATTGAATGCCAGCCTCCCTGTCTGCAGCAGTCAGTTGCCGACTGGCTTTTCCTAGCCGTTAGATCCTTCGGAGAGCTCATGCTGCACGAGTGCCCCAAAGATCCATAGGGCATGTTGCGAGATTCATTTCGCAAGATACATTGCTGTGGGTTTTGAATGGCCCTGTCATGTATGCCGCACTGCCAGAGCGTCAATAGTAGTCGGTCAGCAGGAATGGAACTGGCCGCTACCTTGCGGCGGCGTGGCTGTGAAGTCACGGTGCTTGGGATGGAACAGGCACTTCTTGCCGCTGTGAGCTCCGTGCATCTTGCGTTGCTGTTCATAGAAGTCCGTGTAAGGCCTACGATCCACTGTGCCAGGTGCCCTTCGAGCGAGTGCTGGGGACCCGCCTGGGCATTGTTCTGAAGGCACTTGGGCACCACTGGGGCAGTGGGAAACACTTCGAGGGCTGCAAAGGTTTTCATTCTTCTGGACGAGTTTGTTTGCAAAAACGGTCGAGTCCAGATGCCAGGACTTCTTCGAATCAAAAGGAGTCAAGTTCATGGGCGGCAAGGTGGCAGCAGAGATCAAGCAAAACGGCTCCTCACTACAAGTCTCGCTGAAGACCGGAGAGGTGTTGACCTGTGACTCCATCGTCGTCGGGGTAGGGGTGGTTCCTAATGCAGATTTCGTGGACGGCGCGCGTCGTGCACGGGACGGCTCGCTGGTGACGGATGATTGCCTGAAGACCAGCGCAGAGGGCCTCTTCGCTGCTGGAGACGTTTGCACTTACGAGACGCCAGGCGGATCCATGCGGGTAGAGCACTGGGATGTTGCGACGAGCCAGGGACGGATTGCTGCGAAGAACATGCTCGGCAAAGCCGAAAAGTTCGATCAGACCCCCTTCTTCTGGACATCTCTTTTCGGTAAAAACCTGAGGTACGTTGGTCATTGCACGGAGTTTGACGAGCTGGTGGTCGATGGCGATCTGAAGAAGCTGAGTTTTGTCGCTTATTACTGCCTGAAAAACGAAGTCAAGGCGGTTGCGACCATGTCTAGAGACCCTGTGGCGGTGGTGGTCGGCGAGCTCATGCGCATGAAGCGGATGCCTCCTATCCATGAATTGAAGTCTGGGAGAGTCTCCACTGCTACATTGGCCCTGGAGCTGAAGAAGACGAAGTAGCCGTTGTGAAGCATGCGAAGAAGCGTGTTGGACACAGGCCTACAGTTTCGGCTTTACTGACTGACTGGCCGAGCAGTTTGCGTGGCAGACACCGGGAACATAGGTTCCAAGCCACTATACAATGGCTGAGTCGGCTGATTGGCCGACGGCGACCTGTTCTTTTGCTCCGGCCTCCGTGGCACGAGTACGGTAAAGCTGCATTCGTCCAGATTCTCCTGGCCTTGCTTTTGGCCACCAAGTCGCAGACATCAAAAAGACGACGTAGGAATCCACCAACCGAACGTCCAGCAGCTAGCATCTGGACCCAGCTTTTTCTCACGTTGTCGGAAACCTCCTAAACCCAGAACTAGGGCTGTAGATAAAGGCATCATCACACATTTAAGGGCTACCGGCTCGCTCTCGAGACCGCGGAACTCATGGCATGGTCCCTAGCACTTTCAACTTTCAACGATAAATCATTATTTTGCAAGAGAGGCCTGGCCCTTCAATGCTGTCACAGGAAGTTAATATTCCACAAGGTTCCTCTCACACTGTCTGTGGCATCTATGGAACTCTTCGTCTTCGTTGTTGGCAACAGGTGTCAGGCAGCTACCATTGCAAAGCATAGACGGAGAACAAACTAGGCGTGGCTCAAATGAGAAGGTGTCTTTTAGTTGCGGCTGCCTGCGGCCGCCGCTGCCGCTGGGCGGTTTCCTTGCCGCAGAAATGATGCAAAGCGGCGAGGGTGGCGAGGCTAGGGAGCTGATCTCTCTGCCATCGCGCTCTCAAGAGCAGGTGCCAACAACTCCCTACGTGGTTGCTCCAGGTGAAGAAGTTCTCAGCTACAATGCGTACATCGGAAAGCTTCGAAACCGCGTTGTCGCCTTATCAGTGTTGACTGTGGGGTGCTTCGTGGTCTCAGTTGCCGTTCAACTCTTCTTCGGTTTTCTCAGTTGGCAAAGTCTGCAGCAGAAGCTCGAATATTTGGCGCAAGTTGAAGCCATCCCTGAATTGAGCACGTTTCTGAACGTGGCACCCCAACTGCTTCTGACGTCTGCCGTGCCGGCCGTCATCAATGCACTGGTAATTGGGGGCTTTTTCGCGTTGTGTGGCCTCTGTGGCGCAAGGGCAAACAACCAGTGCTGCGCTTGCTGCTACTGCTGTTGCAACATGTGCTGTTGCGTGCTTACTGTCGCCACGCTTCTGGGATCCGCAGCCTTCCTGAACTTCATGTACACAAGCAGCGATGCTGTCGAGATCTGGTTTGCGAAGTGTGACCCATCGATTTGCTATCCTGCAGGGCCCGAGACAGATCCCAGGATGACGGTTGACTGCCTGGCGCCCGCAGTTTGGGATGTCTATTTGCCGCAGATTCGAGGCCCCCACCTTCCGAGAGAGTGCCCTCCAATGTATCTCGTCTGTAAGGGTGGCGACTTCGATGAGCCGAGCTCGAGCGAGGAGAGGTACCTCAAGGAGGCCAGAGGGCAAAGCTAGACCAGGCCCCAAGCAGGTGCCGACACACGGGACGTAGAATGTCATCTGACCCCCTTACAGGAAGACCAGCAACTCGGATCGGTGCGACCTTCACCAGTGCAGCCTCCCGCCGGCGTCCAAAGATGGCGCCAGCTGAGGGAGGATCTGGAGAACCGAGCTTCAGAGGAACAAGAGGAAGGAGACGCAGGAGACGTGGGAGAGACAGAAGAGGCAGAGACATCTGCTGCAGAGGCACAGACAGGAGCGGAAGATGTTCATGATGGCGTTTCGGATCGCGTGGAACAGGAAGCGGAGGCAGCAGCAGAGGCATACGCAGCTGGTCAAAGACAGGCACTGGCAGAAGTGGGAGAAGACGAGCCGGCAGAGGAGACGCAAGACGAAGAAGAAGAGAAAGAAGATCCAGAGAGAGGGCCACAGCAAGAGGAGGGGATCTCGGCTGTGAGCGATGGCCGCGATGACCCCGCAGATTCGGAGGATCCGGGCACAGGGGACCCGGAGAGGGACATTGGCACGGGGACAGCGGAGCCGGTATTGGATATGGAAACAGGTGATGAAGCTTCTTTGGCAACTGAAAGAGAAGAGGCAACTTCCCCTCCCGATGCAGAAGATCCTGCCGGCAACGAAGGCTCGGAACCAGCTGATGGAACGGGAGGAGCCGTAGGCGAAGGCCCGGACCCGGATGAACCTGATGGACCACCTTCACCAGACGATGACCCAGATGATGATCCCGCGCCGCAAGGTGACGTGCTTCTGCAGGACGAGCGAGATGACAAGGATGGAGACAGTACAAGCACTGAGGCTTCAGATGGTGCAGGCGACGCCGCAGCCCAGGGAGAAGATGAGGCTGAAGACGGTGGCGGCACCGTGGAAGACACTCAAGATGCGGATGGTTCAAGCCGACCTGCAGATGGTGAAAATGACGCAGATACAAGTGGTGAAGACGGTGAATCAGCAGCAGGTACTGGAGATGAGTTTGAGCCACCAGATGAAGAAGGCTATGATGAGAACAATCTTCAGAGGCTTGCAAGCCAGAGCCAAGCTCTGGCAAAAGTTCTGTCGCTTCCAATGCCGGATGACCCAACCTCTGCATGCTCGCCATCCAAGATAAATTCCTTGTATGACGTGGCGAGGAGGGAGGCTCCAGACATCTTCAACGCTTGCACCAACCTGGTAGTTGTCCGCATTTGCTGCCTCCTGCCGACGCTTGTGATCTTTGCTCTGGGGTCGGTGTGGGGGTACGAGCTTTATGGCAAGCTATCTCAAGGGTATCTGCTGCCTTTCGTCCCTGCAGAGTCGACACAGGCCCGGCTCCCAGTCTTCCTGACAAGCGAAGCATCCACCGGCCCTTGTGCCCCTTTATATGCGTGGTGTCTCTCTGAGGTTCAGATGACGTATATGTCGGAGCCTCTCATGGTCCAGTCCAATCCGCAGGGGCCATGAGACTACGAGGCCTTGAGGTCGGCACCGTGATCATGCCGTGGGCCGGCTTCCTCCGAGGACTCTTCAGTAAGGTCAAGCGAGCGATGGACATTGGCGGAGCTTCTGGACATTGCTGCGAGGATGCAAGACTAGGTTGCCACCAAGTTTCACCGAAACCTCTGCCCTGCATTCAGACAGAGAGAAAGAGAGTCTCAGAGAGAGAGAGAGAGAGGGATTGTCTCTTGACCTTCGGGATGAAGACATCGAGCCCCATGCCATCGTGTTCTGGCTCAATGACCAGCGTTTGGGCACATATCGCCATGATTGGGCGAAACTATCGGGGAAGGGTCCGATTCCGAGACTTGCTATGCTTGCTGAAAGGCTTGCTGCACGAGTACTGCCGACGTCAGGTGCCTCAATCTCAGGCGCTGCATACGCAGCATGCGCCTGCGTCCGACCGTCGGCAGGTCGGTCTCTTTCCCGTCGTGTCGTGCTTCACTTCTTGAGTTTTTGCCATGCAGGTAAGCCAGGTAAGCCATGAGAAGGTGCTGGAGAAAGCCGGATGCTCAAAGACTCAAAGACGTCGGGCACAGTACCAGTAAAACGGAAGTGGGCATGAAGGGATCGTGTGGGGTTGGCGGCTGAGATCCATGGCAACCTTTACGCGATTGTCGGCGAGGCTCGTTTCCTTGGGCCAGGGATGGCCGTAGGATGAGGAGGGAAGAGCGCATCTCTGCAGGCTGTCGACGAGATCAAGAATGAGGAAGAGAAGTGGAGCCGACAGGCCAGGCGAGAGCTTCGGCGCCTGCGAGGATGCCTGCAGCCTGCTGAAGTGCCCGCCCCGCATTTGCGCACAGGAAATGGTCAAAAGAATAGTTGGCTATATCTTCAAAGCAGCAAAGGCAGGCACAGAATCTGCAGTCGCGTATCGATGCCTCTTCCGACTCTTCCCGTCAGGCTCCCGAGCTCTTGACCCAGCCTTGGCAAGAGGTGCCCTACGACTTTCGAAGTTTCACGTTCCAAGTCCCGATATGTCCCGATGCTCGTGGCTGAACAGGTGGCTAGGACCGTGGTCAGCCACGGGATGTCCAGTTACCATGCAGCCTGCGGCGAGCGAACCTGGTTTTGGCAGGCCCCCTTCGCAGGACTTGAGATGGCACCGAAGGCAGGTAAGAGCTGAAATGCTTTGCATTGCTTTGCTCAGCTTGGTTTGGGCAACGCCTTCACCTCTGCGGTCTGGGAGCTCCTGCAAATGCCCAGCACTCGGTCTGGGACTGTGAGGCTTTGTCAGAAGTCTGGATGGCACAGGAGAAACAGGCCTGCAGCCCACTACCAAGACGTCCAGGCCAAGCTTGACTGGGCTCTCACGCTTCGGAAGATGTCTGGCGATGGCTCACTCCGAGGACTACGTAGTGCGTGAGTTCGAGAACCACTTGGACAAGACGCTGTTAACCAAGGCAGAGATAGGCATCACAACATGGCGAGACATGGATCGACATCTCCTGCCTTCGGGAGGGAGTGTGGGACGCCATAGCGTTGACCTTCCGCGACGAAGCGATCCGAGCGAAGGCCCCGAGAGCGCGAGAGAGAGGTAGAAAGGCGGGGGGTGGAAGGGCAGATGGTATCCAATCGGTGGTTGTGGTGGTGGTGGTGGTGGTGGTGTGGTAGTGCAGCGGTGTATCACCCCTTGCGCATGAAACGACAAGTCCACTTGAAGTTGAGTGTCAGTGAGTGATGCAGCACGCCACGTTTCAGCAACTTATCGGCATTACCCCGGAACAAATCGCTATTTCTGTCAGTGGCAGCCAGCCCCTCCGCCCATCCTCGGCAGAAGCCCTGGTCTCCTCCACTTTTGGGCAATGTTCATCGTTCGGAGGGGCCATCGAGCGCCGGGTGGGAAAGGGGACTGCGTTGGTCGAAAAGACATGCCGCTCAGGATTTTGTCCACGAAACCCTGCACCACCTACTGGTAGCGCTCACGCTTGAGAATGTGAACCACGGAGAGGAATGCGAGAGAGAGTGGAAGCATGAAGCCCTCAAAGTTCGACGTGGATTCAATTCGCAGGTGTACAAAGCAGTTTACAACACGCACGCGACAGCGCTGGAGGAGCAGGGGCCCCTGAGTTGCCGGTTTCTTCGGCCTCTCTGCCTCTCGTGCTGTGATGTCCCGGCAAAGGCTTATGGACGATTCCAGACCGATGGACGATGTGCCGGGCTTGCTGATAGGGAGTGCTAGCAAGGGGAGGGGTGCTGTTTTGCCGCACTTCCTGAGTTCACTTCAGATGTCACGGAGTTGTGGTTTCGCTTAGGCTCGCAAGGTGGAGAAATTCACCAAGAAGTGGCTGGAGGCGAGCATGCAGCGGGCGTGGAGCGCCATAGAAGACGTGGAGTCGGTGCTCACGCCTGGGACAGACCCTCAGCTTCCGATGCTCGCGTCCGGGTGTGCATCGAGCCCTAAACTCTAACGGTGGACTTGGCTTTGTATTTTACTCAAGATGTAGCTAGCCTGTTCACCTACTGTCGTTTTTGTGTGTATTCTGGGCGTTCTGCCGATAACCATAGGTTATCAGCCGTACGTCTCACCGAGGTAGAAAGGTTCGCAATGGAACCCACTCCCGTAAGCCCTGCAAGCATACAGTTCAGTTTCAGCGTAGGGGAGCAGAAACCCATAGTCGAGTTTGCCGATCTTCCGCCCGAATCAACCGTGGGTGAAGCTGCGCACTGAGGCAAGTCACACGGCTTTTCCAGAATTTGATGGCGCCTTTTGGCGAGGGGCACGAGTACACGTGCATTCCCGTTGCGCTCATAGAGCAGATCGGCAGACCACCGCGCAACTGGAAATTCTTGAAGATGCCCTGCCCTGAAGTGCCGCAGCGTTTTTTGCCGTGCATGGTGCATTTTCGTTTACTGAGGGCCGTCCAGGACATGTTCCGCGAGTGGAGAGAGGTTCGGACATGGGTCGTGATGAACCTGACTTGCTAGCGATTCATTTCCTGACTGTTTTTGCAGGGTGCCTCAGCCACTCAGCCGGCAAAAAGAAGAAGAAAAGCAGCGGCTCCAATATCGGACGCGCTGCCTGTGGAGGAGGAGGCGGGAGCTGCTTGTGATGGTAGTCTATCACGAGTGTCTCGCTTCGTGATGCACAAACTCATGCATGTTGGTAGAAACTGCTTGCTCAATCTGCTTGCGGACCAAGGGGATGCGTTGCTCTAAGATTCGTCACAACACTGCACTACATCTTCCTGCAAGATGAAGCCAACGTCAATAGCGAGATGCTCAAGAAGTCAGCAGTGGGCTGCTTCTACAGTACTCGTTTTTGCTATGAAGTAGTATGAAGGATGGAGCCTTGCGCTCGTACTCTGCCCAGACCGGTGCCAGACAGTAGGTCGTGCAATTGCAGCTTATCCCGCTAGAGCATATTCTGCTGTACCATGACACCCGGTGGGCTCTGTTGTTAGGCAGGCAGATTCATTGATGCCGATGTATTCCGCAAGGATGGAGAAAGGATCGAGGCTGAGCAGGAGGCACCATGCCACAATTTGTTTTTTTTTAGAGGGTCTGAGGATGTTTGAGGCATTGAGCTTTGGATTGCTGACCGAGGCGACAAGAAAAGACTGAGTCATGATCAGAAAGATAGCCTGTTAAGATTCGCGACAACAACGATAGCCCGTTAAGATCAGCACAAACAACAAAGAAGATCTTCACACAAACGGGGTCGATCAGAGAGCAGATCCTCCACACTTCAGGCCTGGTTGTTTAAATTGTAGACACTGTGGGCGTGGAAAGGGCTTTAGCAGGGTTCTCAGGCATGGGTCCTGCAAATTATGGTTTCTGGTTTTAAGCATCCTAAGCGCGTGTAATCTGTGTCGGACAGGTGCAGCTAATTGCAGCTGACTGACGGCAGGAGTTGCTCACGATGAAGCTTTCCGACTCGGTTTCGTTCAGACGCTTTTGGCTCAAAACCTCTGCTCCTTGTGGCTATCTGACACCTGACCTACTCGGACAAAATGCTGGCAAGAGGATTGGTGTTCGTTTCAGCCGTTTTGAGGGCAGATGCTTCTGCTTCGTCCATCCAGTGGGCC
>CAJNJA010018385.1:0-10616 GCA_905231915.1 Symbiodinium necroappetens | reverse complement strand
AAATATATAGTATATGTATAATATATATATATATTTGTATATGTATATGTATATATATATATTTCTATGTATGTATGTGCGTATGTATGTATGTATGTATGTATGTATGTATGTATGTATGTAATGTATTTATGTATGTATGTATGTATGTGTGTGTATGTATGTATGTATGTATGTATGTATGTATGTATGTATGTATGTATATATGCTTTCCTACGGCTTACACAGCTACAGCCGTCCGCCGATCCTGCCAACAGAAGTACACGAAAGGCAAACCAAAAATTCTCGACACCTCCCCGATGCACCGCAACCTAGATGAAGCGGCGTACCGAAGAAGTATACGATGCGATCCCTGTGGCAACATTCAGCCCTGTTGTCCGAATCTCGACTCTCAAAAAGCCCCTGGACAGCTAAATCGAAAGACGACGCCCTGAAGATCCATCTCCCCAAAAGGATCCGAAGTACCTTGAGAGTAGAATGTAGGGTTTGTATACTGGGAATAAGTATTATTACTATGTGGGAAAGATTCCTCGCCTTATCTGTACCTAGGACCCTTTCGGGTCTGTGCTGATACCTAATAATGGGCTGAAACAAGCAACTGCTCTGAACCAAGAGGAGCCCTAGACTCCTGGTGAAGCACGTCTAAACCTGAAAAACAAATCCGTCACCGTAAACCCACGACTCCTCGTTCGTCGACAACGTCAATCCACAAACCCTACCCCCACGGCTCCATGTAAAGCGATATCATTATAGAATACTATACAGGTACATGGATGCTTAGGGTCAACACTCCTTGAGAAGCTGCTGCCGATGGCGCCGCAAAATCAGGAAGCCTTCGATGAATGGAACACAGGCACTGGGATCTAAGGCCTTTTATGCTTTAGACTGCAGGCTAGCAGCATGTCGAAACAAAATTCCGAGCGGAGTTTGTGTCACAGTGGCTGCCTAGGATTCCGAGTACGTCCTGCGATGGAACCCTAAAGCCTAAACCCTAAACCCCAAACCCTAAGGGGTGCCGAATAAGCCTGACCATCGAGCCGGCCCCTTCCTTATCCCAAGGCAACCTCGATTTTCTTCTGGCTTCCTTCCCAAAGGGGTCCTAACTGCCCAAAACTGTGGAAATGTCTGGTATGTAGGTTTCTATCGTAGGAGCTACTGCACTGCACTACTATGGGAAAGTATCCCAGGTTAACAGCACCTAGGACCCTCCGGGTTCTGCTCAGCCACAAGGCGTCGCTGTGATCAGCAGCGTGCTACCTCGGCATGGCAGGCGCAGGATGCTCAGGCTTAGGGCCCTTTAGGGGGTTGAGAGTTCAGGGTTGGAGAGTTACTGTAAGTGCTGCTTTAAGACTTCCTTTTAAGGCTCCTGTGCGGTAGGTATGTGGGCTCTTAAATAGGGTCTAGGGCTAGGGCTTGGGGTTTCCCATATTTTCTACGACCGTTTCTGTGGAACATGTCTTGCTCGTGGTGGAATGCATTGGCCCTGGTTGTATCTGGATTTCGGCTGCATTGATGGGTCGAGGCTGCTTCAAGCTTCTGAAACCTTTGTTTAGAGTCTAAGGTTCAGGGTTTCAGGGTCTAGGGTTTCTACGTCTGTATCGAACATGTCGCCTCCCCCCGCCCCACCCGGCCCCCCAGCACAGGCCAGCGAAGCTGAAATGAGCTGCAGCTCCGAACCTGACAAGCGAAAGACATAGCAATCCTGCCGTCTCCAAAAAATCAAGGCCCACACCCCAAACTGGGCGAGTCCATCCTAAAGCCTGAAACCTTAAACTCTACAAGCCCTGGCCCTTAAACTCTATAAGCATCAAAAACCATAACTAAAACCTTCAGTAAAAACTCTGCAAGCATCTATAAAACCTAAACCTTAAAAACCTTAAACCCTATACATGAACCCTACACCCCCAACTCTGATAGATCCCCTACTTTAGTAAAACAACCCCTTATAGATCCCTTCCCTGAAAGGAACCCCCAAAGTTCCCTTTTTAAGGAACCCTACGCCCTACAAGTAAACCCTAAACCCCGCAGCTGCTAAACCCTAAACCCTAAACCCCTAAGCCCTAAACCCTATAAGCCCTAATCCCTAAACCCTATAATGAAACCCTAATCCTTAAACCCTATGAACCCTACTCCCTAAACCCTATAAGCCCTAATCCCTAAACCCTATAAGCCCTAATCCCTAAACCCTAACCCCTGCAAGCCCTAATCCGTAAACCCTAGAAACCCTAATCCCCAAACCCTAACACCATAATCCCTAATCCCTACCCTGATCCCTGATCCCTAAACCCTAATCCCTAAACCCTGTAAGCCCTAATCCCTAAACCCTATAAACCCTAATCCCTAAACCCTAGAAACCCTAATCCCTAAACCCTACAAACCCTAATCCCTAATACCTAAACCCCATAAACCCTAATCCCTAAACCCTATAAACCCTAATCCCTAAACCCTAAAACCCTCATCCCTGATCCCTAAACCCTAATCCCTATAAACCCTAAACCTTAAACCCCCCCAACCGACTGCCGCAACTGCAAGAGCCCAGAGCTCTGAGAGGCCCCGCGCCAACGGTGGATCAGCATCTGCAGGACCTGCTGGCGTTTAGGGTTTAGGGTTTAGGTTTTAGGGGTTAAAGTTTCTAGATGTTATAGGGTTATAGCGTTAACGATTGAGGCTGTAAGGCTCATAAAATTTAGAAACTGTCTGCTCTTGTTTAGGGGTTAAGGTTTCTAGATGTTCTAGGGTTTCAATGTTTAGGGTTTCAAGGTTTATAGATGTTATAACGGTTTAGAAATTGTAGAGGTGTAGAGTTTAAGGTTTAGGGATTAAGCCTTAGAAATTCAAGAGGGATAGAGTTTAAGGTTTAGTTTAGGGTTGATGGTTTAAGGATTCATGTTCAGATTTGGGGTTTAGGATTGACGTTTTAGAGTTTAGACTGCGTGTTTAAGGTTTAGGTCTTAGGATAGAAGGGTGGCTCGGGCCGAGGCGTTTTGTTTTGGGCCTCGCCTTTGACTGTACCTAAACGACTACATGCCTGGGGAGGAACGAGGGCTTGTCGGATTGTCGAAGCTACAAACCGTACAACATCCAAAGCCGAGACGCGAAATAAAGGCCATCCATAATCCTTCAGTGACCTTGGAGCTAACAGTTAAGTGTCTGCGCACCCCTGCCCAAAACGGTTAGGCTCTTGATTGTGATAGGTGCTCTATACGCAAGAAGGCGAAAAAGTCTACCTACTCGGCCCCGAAGAACATATTCCTGGGCCCAGGAGCCCTTTCTCATGCAGCGCAGAAGATGCGTGAGGGCCGCTAGTACACAACAACCTGGCCAAAACATGCTCAACCCCTCTAAGGCAGAACAAATATATGAGGCCCGAAAGGTTAATGTACACCCATTGGCTGTCTAAGCATAACTAATTAGAAGACGGCTATCGAAGGTTTGCATGAGCTTTACAGAAGGCTTTACAAACAGGATCTCGGGGTACAGTATGTATAGTGTATGCAAACATATAGGGGCTGAAACGGGATCTGATAAGCCTATACCCTAAACCCTATAAGCCCTGGACCTAAACCCCAAACCCTAAGCTCCTAATTCAAATCTTATAGAACCCAAAGGAACCCTGCAAGGAATCCTTATAGGAACCCTTATTCAACCCTACAGTAAACTAAGCTCAAAGCCCGGAATCGACGACAAACCTGCCTCTCGGGCTGCAGCGTTGCTCAGCCGCGCAAGCACCTTTAGTGCTGGAAGTAACGTGAAATGGATTTAGGTTTAGGGTTTAGGGTTTAGAGTTTAGGAGGGGTTTAGGGCTTTAGGGCTTAAGTGTGTAGGGTGGAGCTTTGAGAACCGACCAGAATGTCAGCAAGGCCCTTCGGCTCTGTGTTTTGGATTCGGACAAGACGGAGTCTTATCTGGAGAATGCAAGGTGCGGGTATCCCCACAAGACCTGTTCAGGTGTTTTGGCCAGCATGTCCCACTCAATACTGGGTATATCCACGTTTGAGTTCGGAGGCCGTTGCACCTTCAAATTGCAAGCTGACACAAATCCCAGAGCATTCATTCTTACACCACGACGTTGAGCATCTGGCGAAGAGGCAGAGTCGCATGTGGGCCCTAAGGATGGACATCTCTCCGCCTGACACCCCAAAACTCCGCAGACTCTGAACTTGACCCTAAGCCCTAAACCTCAAACCCTCCCCGGTAGGCTCCATGGTAGTTCCTTTTTGTGGTTTATATTTGGGATCCTATAAGGTAATCCCCTACTATGGAGCCTATGGGTATAGACTCTAAACCTTCTTCCGAATAAGCTTATCAGATTCGATACCCCTTATTGCATAGTCTCTAGGCTGAGGGCCGAGTTGCAGAAACCGGACCTCGTCAGAGACTCCGAAACGAACAAAGCGACTAGAAGACCTCAATGACTACGGAAGACTACGCAGATTGTCAGTCGTCAGTCAGAAGCTCTGAAACTGAGAATAGTGTGCGTGGTTCAAGGGGATGTACATAATGGAGGGCATTAGTACAACAGCAATAGTTTCACTAGCAACGATGGCGGTAGTAGAAGAGGCTACAAGCAGCAGCAGGAGTAGCAGTAGCAGAAGCAGCAATAGTAGAAGCGATTTGTGTTGTCGTCCACGAGTGTGGCTTTTCTGCGGATGGAAGCAGTAGCGATGCCCAAAAGTTGATTCCGCCAACTCCTGCGCACCCCGTCCATCTACCCCTGTACAATGTTAGCCCAAGCACCACTGTGCCGCGCAACGACACCACCAGGACAGCAAGAGCTGTGGCCCTGCGAGGGGGCAGTGTTTCCGAGGGTGTTTTTATTCCTTATGATTCGGCATCGACGAGACTCGTTGAAAACAATAAATGCTATTTAAAAGATCTGTTTCTGAATATAATCGTAAAATACGTATGTATGTGTGTATATATGTGTATGTATGTATGTATGTATGTATGTATGTATGTATGTATGTATGTATATATGCGTGCATGCACGCACGGATGTATGTACGCATGTATACATATCTACTGTGTTTGTATGTGTGTACGTTTACATAGATAGAGACAGAGAGAGACAATGAGAGATCGTTGTTGAGTTGCGGACCTGAGAGCACAGACCCGAACCCCGAGAGGCGTAAATCCTGAACCTTCGGCCGACGCATGGCTGTTCTGATCATTGCAACTTGGGGGTTTCCGACAATAGGGGACCCTAATATAGTACCAGTAGGATCCTTATATATTATAAGGACCCCAAAATAAGGTATCCTAATTTTCGGAAAGTCCCACATAGGGTTTATAGGGTTTACAACTCTGTTTGGAGGACCTGGGTTCGGGCTTCAGTGTTTAGAGGCGCGAGCGCTTCTTCTACCCTAAGGGTCCATGTAGCCAAATAGTTATACATAGGCCCCAAAGTACCCAAATAGGGACTACACTAAGGCCAAAGTATATCTATTTGGATACATGGACCCTTAGGGTAATGCATCAGAGGAGTCTTCGGGCACCTCTCAAACCATACCCTTCCCGTTCCTTGGCAGCGGATTTGCCGGCCAGGGCATGAAACAGCGAATGAACTTCTAGATTAACACATCTACCTGTCATAGGTCTGCAACTTATATTAGTAAGCATGGTGAACGGTTGGATATGCACAAGCTAAAACGATGAAAAGACACGGAATCCTGTACAACACGGAAGACTCGAAACCCGAAACCCCTAAAACCCTAAACCCCTAAACCCCTAAACCCCTAAAGCCCTAAACCCTAAACCCCAAAAACCCCTAAACCCTCAGCTGCTCTTTTTTGTACTCTGCCGAAAGGCGTTTGAGGCTGCGACCCTGTGTCCGCAGCTCAGTTCGGAGTCGACGCTACCTATAGTCTCCATTGTAGTTCCATTTTGGGGGATACCATTTAGGATCCTTAATATAGAATTGGTTAAACCAAAAAAGGAACTACAATGGAGACTATAGGTACTATATCATTATAGCATTATACTATATAATACTATTATACGATAATACTCTTGTCAGTACAGTCTGATTGTTGTATTATTTATATATTCCACTAAACTCTAGTGCATGGTATACTATATCTTGGCTGCTATGTTCTGTGGAGCCGCGCTTTGTCATGTCACTCGGGCTCAGGGATTTCGGTGTTATTTCGCCACTTGCGACCGTAAGAAGCACGGAGAGGGGTAGTTCTCCAAAATGGGGTCCCTTTTTCGGTCCTCAAGCTAGTGCGGCGTCCCTGGGATGAAACAAAAAAGGACCCTAAAAGGGACGCTAATTCAGAGAACTACCCAGGGAGTCTGGGACACGCGACTGCCAACCGATCCTGCTCAAGCTGTTCTCAGCTATTTCACTTTTAAAGTTACTGCAATCAAGGCCCCGAATTGCTCAGAATTTGAGAAGCTGGCGCTCTTCGGGGTTCTGAATACATGCGGGTTTCGGCAGCGTGGTCGGACGGACATCATACTCCGCTGACTGGCAGTCCTTGCGGGTATGTTCCGAAATCAAGAGCAAGCAGCTTTGCCGATAATCTAGGTCTGGTGTGATCGGGAGTTCTAGTTGTATGGGGGCAGCATGACTTAGTATGTAGCATAGGGTGTTGGGATATCTTAGAGGTTATAGTACGTATCCACGGTCTATCAGGCGCAAACAATTTGCTCACTCGTCAGATCCTAGATAAAGGATCGTGAGAGACTCTGATTTAGTCCTATCCGAGAATGGTGCACAGGCCTGAGGCACAGAATGTTTCTGTGCCAAGTTTGAGGTTTACCTACACTCTTCTTTGTAGTTCCATTTAGGGGTTACCTTATATAGGATCCTAAATCATAAATGTAAAACTCGTTGCACCAAAAAAGGAACTACAATGGAGACTAGAGTATACTGTAGGTAGGGTGCCGCATCGCTCCTGATTTCTGTCGCCTCGGGCCGTACTTCGCGCTAGCAGAACCCTCAGGCTCCATGTGCTCATACAGTATATTACACATTGGCCTCAAAGTATAGTCCCCATATAGGTACTTCCAGTACTAGGGCCAAAGGCATAAATATATATATATATATATTCATATTCTATATATATATATATATTATAAATATATATATATATATGTACTATATACTACCGGGGAACATGGAGCCTCAGGGGGACTGGGACTTTCTGGAGAACTATGCGGCAACATGGCAGAGGCTTCTCTTTGATCTGCGAAACCTGGGCTTGCTGCTTGATCTTCTTTCATGTCATACCCATAGGCTCCTTAGTAGTTCCTTTTTGGGATTACCTTATAGGGTTCTTGATATGAACCACAAAAAGGAACTACTTAGGAGCCTATGGGTAGTAGGTGCCTGCGAGGGAACCCTAGAACGACGCTTAATCACGATACCACATAAGTCAGAACCCCCGAACCCGATTTCATCCTGTGAGCAAAGGACACCAGTTTGGAGAGCCTGCAGATTACACTCCATCCCAAAGCGTACCATGCCGCTGCTGATCGATCTAATTTCTCCTAAAGCTTACAGCCGATCTTGTCTAGGATGCGATGCCCTCCTGCGTGCCACGGTTACCACCTGGGTCTTTCCAGCGCAGCTTTGTTTGCGAGCTGTATGTTTTCTTTCGGGGAGGTGATTGCGGAGTTTGACCTGAAACTTCCAGAGATTTCGGTTTCTGTGTTTCGAGATGCTTCCTGGCTCTACCGGAGACCTCGGTGATTCAAAAGGCTCATGCACCAAAGGCAGAGCTTCCCACAGTGGAGGCCGCAGCCACACAAAGACGTCGCTTGGGGATCTATGGCATGGGGCGTTTAAGGTCACAGAGCCTTACAGCTTCGGGAATTGGGGTCGAGAGTTTGGGTAACCAAGGTCCTTGCCGCTATCACTCACTACCACCACCGCCGCCATCACCACGACGACGACTTTCTTCTGCTGCTACTGCCAGTAGCAGCAACCATCAGAACTATAAGAACGGGCTATCACTGACTTGAGTTCATGCCCTGATGGGATAATTCAGTGCCTTGGGCTCGCAACGCACTAACCGATGAACCTCGCACAAGCTAGAGATGAATCATCAAACCAGACATTCTTCGTCGACATGCTAACGAACATCGGATTTGTGGAATAAGCGAGAACAGTGTTTGGGTTGCGCCCGCAAATAGCCTTCAAACCAAACTTCCGATAAAAAAAAGTAGGTTCAAGATTTGGGGGTGTGACGAGGGTGGCCTGCAGCGACGCGCCAGCAACTTTAAAAGCATGCCGCTGTGGGCGATTGCCTCAGCGAAGGCCTCGCAGCCGCATGGCCCACGATTCCAGCTCCTGACATTGGACGTGCCTACGAATACAAATCTACAGCCATGGCACAGTACTGCACTTGTCGGGCAAAGAACAGATACCCCTATAATAGTTACTAGCTACTACTATCATGTCGTTGCTCAAGAACAAAAACCGATGACCATAGTCTAGCATGCATTTCCTGAAGTCCTAAAGAGGGACTTAAGTACCCGAGCTGGACGTGACGCAGGGGCTGGATTTCAATGACACGAATCCCCAGAGAGATATCTGCACCGCCGCACTTATCCGAACGCATGGGGTTCGTTAATATAGAGGCCACACTCAAACCCGAAACCGCATGGGGAAGCAAAGTTGTCGAGATCTAACGATAATACAGACCCCTGACGCATAAACCCTTAACCTAAAAGGTAGTATACTGAAACTGTACAGGGGATCCACATATCAAGGCCCTTAAATCAAGGAGATTTATGACATTTATGAATCTATCTTAATTACCCTGCATCTCGCAGCGGGCTCCTGGATGTCGGCTTGCAGATCCTTGGTTCTCCAACGTGCGCAAGCTCATTTTGGGCGTTGCAATAATGAACATCGCCAGACTGGTAGACAAACTCATCGTGGGCTAAGGAAATCTTGCAACAGAAGACCCCCAAGGCTCCATGTACCTATATAGTATATACATAGGCTCTAAAGCACCTATATAAGGGAATCCCTTTACGGCATACGTATATACTATATGGTTACACGGAGCCTTTGGGGAAATGACCAGACAAATGCATTGCTATGGCTGATGACGGCAGAATGGAGGTGCATACAAGCTGTGAAGGAAAGGCGGCTCTCAAGACGCAGTACGTCGACCAACGCTGGTCTAGACCGAACGGGCCAAGGCGCGATGGATTTTGTGAAATTTAGAGGCTTCAACTATTAGACGACGGTTTTGGGCCATAGTAAAGATCGTACGATGAGGAATCGTCTTGGTATGTATTGGTCCTTACTCAGGCTCCTACGTTCTCACTACTCTCAAACTCGAGCAGGAAGCCCAGATCATCCCGACGGCCTCGTTCTTTGATCCGTCGACACAAAAAGGATCACCATTAGGGCGATGGTAGGGTTTAGGGTGTAGGATTAAGGGTAGAGTGTTCACCAAAACCCTATTCTAACTAGTAAGGCTCGTAGATTACCCTCAGGGGGTCCATGTACCCATGTAACAGATACTTTCGGCCTGAAGCACCTAATACAGGAACCTTGCTAAGGCCGAAACTTATACTATGCAGGCCCCTAAACCCTAAACCCTTTTTCTATATAGGAGATGCACTATGTACCATAAACCCTAAACCCTTGATTGCTATAGGAGAATGTACTATAAACCCTAAACCCTAAGCCCTAAACCCCTAAAAGCCTAAACCCGAAACCCTAAACCCTAAACCCCACAGACCCTAAACCCTAAAAACCCTAAGTGAGGGTTCTGTGTCCGAAACTTCGGAGCCTGTCCGCCGGGGGCCCCACAGGCGGCGGTGGCTGCCCAGCTCGTGTGGTCTGTGTTCGGGTTTAGGGGTTTAGGGGTTCAGGGTTTAGGGGTTTAGGAAAGTTAAGGAAAGTTTAGGGGTTTAGGGGTTTAAGGATTTTGGGGTTTAGGGTTTAAGGGTTTAGGGGGTTTAGGGGGTTGAGGGGTTTCGGGTTGAGGGGTTTAGGGTTTTAGTGGTTTAGGGGTTTAGGGTTTAGGGGTTTAGGGTTTAGGGGTTTAGGGGTTTAAGGGTTTAGGGGTTTAGGGGTTTAATTAGGGGGTAGGGGTTTAGGGTTGAGGGGTTTAGGGGTTTAGGGGTTCACGGTTTAGGGTTGAGGATGTAGGGGGCCTAAAAGTTACCAATACTGCCCTATTACTTCTTCTTGCAGGACCGGTACTTCTAAACTTTTGGGGTGTATAGGTTTGAGGATTGAGGGTTACTATATAAGGTCCGAAATAGGTACCACTACTAGTTGTTGGGGGACCTTAATTACAAGTATAGCATAATACCTCAAAGCCGACTATTTTGCGGGGTTTCGTTTTATAAGTATAATATAATACACCCAACAACCGGCTATGCTGGAGGTTCCCTGTGAGACTTGTAGAATAAAGTAGCCCAAAACCCTATTCTAGTTATCGAGGCGCCTACATTAGCCGTTGCCCGTGTGGCCTAGGTCCGGCATGATACAAGGGATCACACCACAATCCTAGTCTCAGGGTTTAGGTTTCTTTGTTTGTGTTAAGGCTCCGTGTTGGGTGCAGAGGCTCAAAAGCAATGCAACATTCCGGCAAGCAAGAGGTTACCCATAGGGCAGCACTTTAGAGTTTATGGCTTAGGGTTTA
>CAJNJA010018384.1:0-10617 GCA_905231915.1 Symbiodinium necroappetens | reverse complement strand
TCTTTCTCTCTTTCTCTTTCTCTCTCTCTCTCTCTCTCCATTGTCTCTCTCTCCCTCTCTTTTCTGTCTCTCTCTCTCTCTCTCTCTCTATATATATATACACACACATAAATGTATATATATATATATACATAATTACATGTACGTACTGTGTCTATTTACTTGTTCTCGCCAGCATAATGCAGACATATGCACGTGATGTGTGGGCCGGTTCGCTTGTCACGGGTTTTGCCACTGACTCCCGAAATTAGGGAGTGTCACTGATTGTGAGTTTTGAACTTGCGGTGCTTGAGACAACGTCGGCTTCATATGGGAGCTTTGCTTAGCCCTGCGTTAGCCGGTGACGGGCGCTCATGCTTCGGTATGTTGTGCATATGTGTGTGCACTGTATGTCTGTATGTATGTATGTATGTATGCACGTTTACAATGTCTGTGTAGAGACTTGTACAGGGTGAAATAAATGTAGCTTGCTGGTGCAGAGGGAATCAGTGCTCAGGGCACGTGTATAAAACATGTGTGCACATATACACATGTGAGCTATATACTGGTTGATCACGAACGTGCAACGTACTTTGTAGCACTTTACGTTGTATGCTAGATTTATGTGCACGCATGCAGGCGTGCATACCCAAGCAGATACAGCAGCATATGCATATAGAGCCACATATTCATACACAAGCGTACGCCTAATCCAACGGTCACCTATTCTCTCTCTCTCTCTCTCTGTCTCTCTCTCTCTCTCTCTGTCTCTCTCTCTATACATATATATATGCATATACATATATATATATATATGTGTGTGTGTAGATATATCAGTCATATATGTATATGTTCATGTATAGAAGCGGATGACAGGTAGGTATGTACTTTGACAGAAAGATAGATGTATTGTTGCTTGCGGACAGAAGTGTAGATATGTTGAAGCATACCGACATGCAGCCAATGCAGGCATGCACTGCTTTGGTCAAGTCCGTAGGAAGGCACAGGACCTGCTTGCCTTGTCTGAATCCTATCTTACTACATTAAAGTAATTTCGGTATTTTATAATACAGTATAAGATAGTACAGTTTGGCACAATATAGTATAATAGCGTGTGTAGATTATACTTGTTTAACTTATTGATACAGCATTCGGTTTACATGTTGTCCGCCGCAAGGAGATGTATCCGGGGGGTTCCCTGTGTGGACTAGGGTACGTTCTTTCATAGGGTTCTGAGTTTTGGGTGTATTAGGCCTGTTATTAGTCAGATGCCAATATTTGGACTGGGGTCGAGGACGAGCGGCTCGGATCTTGCGATTCTTCGATTATGATGCTCAGTGTGATCCGCCGAGGATAGATGTGCAACGTTCCTTGTCTGTTTTCTAGGTATCTACTGTGCTCCAACCAAATTAGTTTCATTCCCGAACCATTACCAATCCAAAGTCGTCCGACACCTTGCCATGACACCTTGCCATTGCCAGGCTTTACACCTTATGCACGGCCGCCGTGTGGCTTGCGTTGGCAGGCACCAGCACAAAATTCTCGAGCTCAGTATTAGTGGCCGCAATCATCCTTTAGTGCTCCTTGCAGATTTCGGGGTGCCTCAGAGACATTCTGGGGAAGCGTTTGAAATGAAGGTTTAGGATGATGTGTTTAGGGTGGCATGGCAGTTGACAATCTTGGACATGCCTAGAGCTGCCACCACCAGCTTTCAGATCCCTGAACTTCCTAAGCCTTAATACTTAAATCCCAAACCCTAAATCCTAAGCACCAAACCCTAGAGCCTCAAGGCCGCATGGAGCGAAAAAGTTAGCCTAGCTAAGTTGCCTTGCACAGAGACACAGAGAGAGAGAGAGAGAAATAAATAAACAGGGAGATCGCATAAGACTACAAAGCCCGGACCTGATTTTAACTTTTGACAACCTTGCACACAATTGCCCACTGCCGACAAGGCAGTGAGCCCAGACATCCCAATCCTAAATTTCCCGCCGAACAGCAAGCTCACCCCAAGACAGCTCCGTGCGCTTCGGCCTGCTTGGCGAGTAGGTCTCAGGGCGGAGAGCTCTGCAACGCCGAGACTTGATGTACCGGTTTAGGGTTTAGGGTACACCCTATCGCTCGTTTCGTCGTAAATGCGAAGTGGCAAGGATGACTCCCCATGAAACACCAGCCTCAATCCTTCGCCCGAGTTTAGCTCAAAGCGCAAACACGACGAAACCAGTCGATGAATGCGCAAGTTGTGCGCATTGGGCTTACATACGGTTTTTGTTGCTAACTAAATCAGAGCTGCCTACACAGGGCAGCCCCCACCCCCTAGAAATTCTGTTTGTGGAATCCCTTCGAAGGACCTGACCTGCGCTCTCCTGGTTTCGTGTTAGGAAATTTCTTCAAGACAGAACAATCAGGACACCAGGGTGTTTAGGGTTCATGGTTTAGGGTAAGTTAGAACAATCAGGACACCAGGGTCTTCGTTTGTTATACATCCTTGTCATGGTAGGTCAACTTACTTTCCTGAGGAAGAACCCAGTCTTGTGCGAGGTTCCTCTTAGAGGGACCCGGAGTGGCGTGCAAAGCTCCAAACCTCAGAAACCTTTAGCCCAAATGCTCAAGCCCAAGTCCCATATTGGACCATCTACCCTCAATCCTTGATAATACCGGCAATATTACTACGGGCGGAAATAAGGATATTCATACTGATACCAACAGTAATGACAGTAGTTGCTGCAGCAGCAGCAGGAGTAGCAGTAGCCGTCGTCGTAGTAGTAATTTAATAGTAGTAGGACGGCTGTTAACACTGAAAGCCCTAAACCCTAAGCCCCACACCCTAGACCCTAAACCCTAAACTAAACCCTAAACCCCAAACCTTAAACCCTGAACCACAACAAAAGAGACAACAAGAGGCTCTGCCATCCTCCAGAAGCAGGCGAACGTCATTGCTGTGGTGCCGCTCGGTTGCTGTTTGGGCGAACTTGGCCTTGCCGGGCTCAAGTTTGACGTTTAGGGTGTTTGGGGCTTATGCTTCTGATTTCGGGTTTCGGATCTATGGGTTTTTCGGTTCAAGTTGAACGTTACATGGGTGTAAAACTTAGCGTTTCGGGTACGGTTTATGGGTTGAAGGTTTAGGGCTACTTGTTACTTCGGGTTTAGGTGATTGCATGTTGGCTCCCGGGTGTAGGGCTGTATGTGCAGAGCGTGGGATGGTAATTGCTTCTGCCTTTTCGAACTTTTGTACATCCTCCTAGAGAACCATCGTTTGGGGCATGGGCGGGTTTAGTACACTTTGCCCTGTAAACCTCAAACCCCTAAAACCCTAAGCCTCCCCCATGTTTTGGCTTCCGTGGCTTGCTCTTGGACTATCCCTTTACCCGAAACCCCCAAACCCCTAAACCCCTAAACCCTAACCCATTAACCTTAAACCCGCTAAACCCTATACCCTAAACCCCTAAACCCTAACCCCTAAACCTTAAACCAACTAAACCCTAAACCCCTAAACCCTAAACCTTAAACCCCCAAGCCCTAAACCCTAACCTAAAATCCTAAAGCCCAAAAAACCCCTAGGCCCTAAACCCTAAACCATTAAACCCCCAAGCCCTAGACCCTAGGTATCTTCTCCTGCTCTTCTCTGGCCTCTACTCGGGGGCCACGGCCGAGACAAAGCCTGCAACTGGGCGCGAGCTGAGATGCCCCGAAACCTGAACCCTGCAACGTTTCTTAGGGTTTAGGGTGTAGGGTGTAGGGTTTAGGGTTTGGGGTGGATTCCATAAGCGATCTCTATAGGGTTCTAAGAGAGATCTATAAGGTTCCATAAGAGATCTATCAGGTCCTATAAGGGATCTACAAGGTATAATGCTGTATTAAAACACATCCTCTAGTACTATCACGCTCTAATAGTATAAAGTGTCATACTATACTATCATATGCTGAACTTGTCTTTAGGTTGTTTTTTTTTTGGGGGGGTTTTGGGTTTTAGTGTTTCTTGGATTTCGTGTTGTAGGGTTTGAATTGGTTTCCGGTTTTAGGGTTCAGGGTTTCGGGTCTTAGGAGTCAGAGGTACAGGGCTTCGGAGTTGCAGCAAACGAGCTTCGGCCACAGAAGCTGTGAATCCCTAAAACCCTAAAACCCTAAACCCTAAAACCCTAAAACCCTAGAACCCTAAACCCAAAACCCTAAAACCCCTGCCTGTGCTGTCCGATTTGGGCTGCAATTCAGAGCCCGGTTCTTCGAGAGAGTGAAGTTGAGAATGCAGCTCCAGCCGCCCAAGAGGATTTTCTCGGGGCCTCCGAGAGGGCTTAGGGTTAATAGTGCTTAGGGTTTAGGGTTCAGGGGAAACGCCTCGCTTGGATCATCTACCGGCGTGCTTCATGGGCTGTCATCAGCCACGGCGGCAACAGGGGCATCCTTGTGAAAGGGAGGTACCTTCGAGCAAACTGTGGTGCATCCTTCACGGCAGATCGCTTGCGCTTCCATACATGTGTGCCCTTTAGTACCCTCAGCGCAACAGCAACATCAGCAGCAGCAGGTGCAGTCTGTCAGCTCAGGAAGTTCATGTCGAGCTCATATAGAGTCATTCCCTACAGGTGCGCGAGGACGAGGTAGAGTCTAGAGTGTGGGGTGTCGTAGATCTCAGTTACAGTTCGTACTTACCATCCAAACATATCCAGACCCCCCTCTCTTCTTTGGGGTTAATATAGGGGCCTTAATAATTAGAATAGGATTTTGGGGCCCATTATACTATAATTTTAATAAGGAACCCCCAAAACCCTATTCTAATTATTTAGGCCCCTACAGGTTTGAGAAGCCTGGAAGATAGGAGTCAGCGACGCCAAACTTGAGGCTCACGCCGTTGTGGTTGAATCTTGTTTCCCAAACCCTCCAGGTACCTACTATATAGAGCCTTAGGGGCTCTAGTACCTTATATGGTAGGTGCCTGGGGGGGTTAGGGTCTCCTTGAACCGAGCCTACAGGCCTAAATCGTTGTTCTTGCCGCGGTGGTTCCTTGTATTTATCGTGTCTGCGAGGAGTGCCTCACTCAAGGCAACTGTAGGAAGGGCCAAACTTGGGGCTTAATTACTTCCACGACAGCATTCTTCCAAGCAACAGCAAGAACGGTATCGCATAGTATCAGCCACCCTAAACCCTAAGCCCCTAACCCGTTATGATGATCAGCTCGGCTCCAAGGCAACGCTGAAGTCAGTACGCGTCTTCAACATGCTGCTTGCCTACACAGAGAAGCCAGAAGCCAGCATTCAACGCTGTTTCAAGGACAAAGGGTAAGTTTTCGGCTTCCCCCATTGCTGATGTATTTGAAGGGGCGTTCCTCGCCGGGTTTCTGAGGTTTCCCGAGCAGGCTGTCCACGTCAACTTGCATCATTGTTTAAGTTCAGAAGCTCACAAGCGTGTATGTGGGCTGAAGCTTGTGATTCCGCGGGGGGGCTTGGGACTTTCCATCTTCCATCCGACAGATGTGTCACGTTGCGGCGCTAGCTTTCGGCCGCCGACTTTCAGTTACAGACTACCCATAGGCCCCTAAGTGGTTCCTTTTGGTGGTTTATGTTCAGAATCCTATAAGGTAATCCCAAAAAGGAACTACTTAGGGGCCTATGGGTAAGGCCTAAGGGAGTGTCCGTGTTTTTTCTTATGGGAGCAGAGCATGCCTGGGAAGTCGCAGCAAGGGAAACCCGAAGCTCTGAGAACTCGAGGGTTCCCCCACCCCCGCCCCTCGCTGTCGCCCTTTGTAGTAGTAGTAATTAAATAGAAATTAGTGGTGGTAGTAGTCGGAGTAGTAGTAGTAGTAGTTGTTGTTGCTGTTGTTGTAATAGTAGTAGAAGAAGTGGAAGTACAGTAGAAGTAGCCGCCGTACTACTCTAGACCCTGCACCCGATATGGTCCTGCCGTGATACACATTGCCAGGACATTCGACTGCTATTTGACGAGTTGGGGTGACGGGGTTTGGCGTAGATGTTTCTCTCGTGCTGGAAGTACACCGCCAGCAAGAGCAGGAGCAGGAAGTAGTAGCAGTAGTCGTCGTCGTAATAGCTGTGGTAGTGGTCGTAGTAGTAGTCCTATTAGTATGAGCATTAGGAGCAGAAGTATGAGGAGGAGCTGAGAGTAGCAGTGCGGCATTAATCAGTAGCATCAGCAGCAGCAGCAGCAGCAGCAGTAGCAACAACAGCACCAGTAGCAGTAGCTGCAGAAGCTGTAGCTAGTGCCAGGCTTTTGAGCCCTCGCATGGAGAACATTCCGGGTCATTCTGGGTTTCAGCTGTGATGCTCCACAGGCTGGTGATGGTGGTGTGGTCACTGTATCAATGCCCATCGCTTCCCTGCCCTTTCTTGATGCAGATCGACGACGCAGGCAGACTCTTGCGGAGGGTTTGGTGCTCTGCTGTTCGTTTCGGGGGTTTACTTCGTATTATGTCATGGTACAATCATCGCTGAACATGGAAGCTTGTCCAGACACAATGCACTAGGCCCAAAAGGATTATCACTCTGGCATGAACTGGGGCAACCTTGTTGCAATCCGGATGACTTCCCGAAACCGATCCTGACGGTTCGTCGGGCCCTTGCCTTCTGGCTTTGGCGGCAGAACCCACATGGGCCTTCCTATTCAATTCCTTAAAGCCATACTAGTAACCATACTGCTGATGATATGAATCCTGAATTACCTTAAGGACCCTAAACTATGGGAATTATGGTATATTCCTTATTATGGGTAATGCAGGATTTATATCGTGAACCGTAGTATCCCTAATATTGACCATTTACCTCAACGCAAACTTCCCATGAAGTCCCGAGCCGTCCGAGCCTCAAGCCCTGTTTAGGGGTCAAGGTTTGGGGTTTACGGATTAGTATTTGGAGTTTGGGGTTGAGGGTTTAGGGTTTGGGAGTGGGTTTGGGGTTTCGGGTTTAGGGTTTGGGGTTTAGCATCCTAGATCCCTCTCTCTCTCTAATCTCTGTTCAACGACCATGTCAAGTAGGTTATGTAGCTGAGCAGGTAACCTCAGCCTGTCGGATCCCTAAAAGTTCGTGTACATATAAATACATGATTAAATATATAAATAGATAAATATGTACAGAGAGACAGAGAGAGAGACGGCATATATACAATATTTTCATTGAATTACTACCACAACTGCAAGGATTTTCTTCGACCATGGAATTTGCAAACTGGTTGTTGGTTGTTTTCGCAATTTTGAACTGTTGTGTTCAGGCTCCAGGGGGCTTTAAGTGTGGGTTTACTGTTTAGGCTGCAAGTTCTGATGGTTCATGTCGGCTTGCGCCGCTCGTGTACGACAATGATGACTAGACCGACGCGTATGATATTGCTGGAAAGAAGCTTTTCAGAGAAACCAGCTAGTGACGAACCTCGTGCTGACGCTACATCCATGGTCTTTGCACTGGCCATGAGTGCAGGGGCCGCGTATCATGCTGAACAGGATTGCAAGGATCTCCAACACATCTCCGATGGGAACGGATGCGGCGGGTGCGGAATTCTCTTTTGTTGTTTTGCGGTTGAGCCCTGCTTCAACCATCTCACAAGCCTGCGAGCGGTGGACCTTCGGACTTGGGGTTCCGAGATTCGGATTCGAGTGTTGGACCGGGTTTAGAGTGCAAGGGGTCCGAGATTCGGGATGGGGTCGACCCACAAGTTTCAAGGGGCAGTCTGCACCGCTACCAGCAGAACCACAACTCTTGTTGGCACCAGCTCTTCTTGGCAAGAGATAAAGCATGCTGGTACCCATGATTGAAAGTCCACCACAGCTCTTCTTGGCAAGAGCTAAACCATGGTGGCACCCATGATCGCGAAGCACTTGAAAGTGGCAGGTCCGACGGGTTTCCTTTCCCCTTGGCAGTGCCTCACCCTCGAGCACACGCCACAGCCGGAGCCTGAGGAATCAGTTGTCGTCCGATCATGGTTTAGGTTGCAACATCCGGATCGCAATCATTAATATTCGTATCCCCTTAATAGTCCTTTGATGTTCTTAAAACTGTTCGGTTTATAGAGGTCCTTACTTCAGGTTTTCGCTGATCTCCAAAGCTTTGGAATTCAACACTAAGCCACGTTTCTTGTTGGAGGGGATGCAGCGTTGCATCTTGGCTCACAGCTCAACCCCAAGCTAATTCCAATCCTACACAAGCCCTAAAGCCTCAACCCTAAGCCCTTGTGATACGGTTGATGATATAATCCTGCATTACCCATAATAAGGAATATACTATAACTCCCATAGTTTAGGGTCCTTAAGGTAATGCAGGATTTAGATCATCAACAGCAGACCTCCAAAAAAACCCTAAACCCTAAACCCCCTAAAACCCTACACCCCAAACCCCCGATAGGCCTCCCAAAAAACGAAAGCTTGCTGAACTGCCCTGGTACTAGAAAAGCACGCCTGAAGCCTGGAGTCGTAGCTGCCGCTACTTCTTTAAGAGTAGTAGTAGTAGTAGTAGTAGTAGTAGTAGTACTACTACTACTAGTAGTGGTAGTAGTGGTAGTGGTAGTGGTAGTAGTAACCTAGTACTAGTAGTAACAGCATGAGTCGCCGAATGCTGATGCAGCAGTTGTTTCTAGGACTACGACGACGACTAGCACTAGTGGCAGCACTTTTTCGTCTGGTATTATGGAGATTCGCAGCAAGGATCCCGATAGTTGCAACACGTTTCTAGCAGGCACAAGCAGACTGTATCCTCAACACACAGTAGCATAACATTTCATGCAAAGTTCAGTGTTGACACATCGGCACCGAATTCATGAATGACCCGGCTCTTCTTGTCACGCTTGAGATGAGTAGAACGTTATTGATGACAACATCCTCGGGTTCCCACTGTCCGCTCGCCGAAGCCCCGGCCGAAGAAATCGATCACTCCGCGCCTGAAGCCATCTACCCCTAAACCCTAAACCCTATCAACCCTATCAACCCTATCAACCCTATCAACCCTATAAACCCTATAAACCCTATAAACCCTATAAACCCTATAAACCCTAAACCTTGAATCCTTATAATGCAGATCCACGACCGGAAAAAGCAGCAGTTAGCATCCCTAACCTCTGAACCCTTGCAGCCACGAGCCTGAAACATGACCTGAACCCTACACCCTACCCATAGGCCCCTAAGTAGTTCCTCTTTGGGGTTACCTTATAGGACTCCATATTATAGGATTCTAAATATAAACCACCAAAAGGACCTACTTAGGGGTCGATGGGTACACCCCCAAACCAGGCTGGCTTCCATCGGAACCGGCCGGGAGCGTGTGACCAGCGTGGTGCTACAAAGTGTCGGTCTGCGCAAGGCCAGAGGTTTAGGATTTAGGGGTTCTTTGTAGGTTTTTTGGGATTCGTTTACGAATTCTAAACGGGATCTATATGGATTGGGTTTAGGGTGTTAGGGCTTCGGGCTTTAAGGTTTGAGGGTTAGCGTGTTAGGATGTAGGGTCTGTTTCGGGCATGCAGTACTGCTGTATTACGGAGCCGAAGAGCTGAATCCAATACTGCCCCTAGCGTGCTTCACCAGAAGTAAGCATGATGGTTTCGAGGATGACCATGGTACTCGACGGTTTAGGGCTAAGGTTTTTTTGAGGGTTTGTCAATGCCTGTCCAATAGAGTTGTGATGCTGTCTGCAGGAGACAGGTGGGCTGTACTTCTCTTGGCCCAACGTGTTCAACATCGCTTGGACCCCATTTTCTTGGCTCCTGCTTCAGCCGTTGAGATTGGAACAAATGGGGGTAAGGCTTCGTGTTTCTACGCTACCTCAGGATAAATAGAGCTGACCGGCTTCTTTTGTGTTTCATTGCCTGTTGCAGCTTTCCCATGGTGTCTGCAGATTGTGTTCCATCTCGCAAGGTGTCACGGCATCGTATAGGGATGTGTTGATGGAGGTGCTTCTGAGTGGGTTAGTAAACTAGGTAGGCCTTTTGGACATTTGATATTTTCCCTTATTGGGCTTAAGAGGATCTTATGTACCAACATGTTTAGGAGGATTTGAGGGGCCAACCTAGTTAAAGCTTCTAGATGCAGAAGTGGAGCAGCGGACAATGGATTGCCGTTGGCATGAGCGGGATGGCTTTGAAGTAGCGATGACGCTGGCTAATGTGCTAGCACCCTATGCCCTGTCTGAAAGATAGTCAGGGTGTCATAGCACCTTCGTATAGAGGCGATTACCAGAGTGCAGGGGCAGTCGGGCAGAACCGTTCAGGGCTCGTAGAATAATCAATGCAGAGTGCATCTTGTAATGTAGACATTTTGATGAAAGATTGACGACGCACGTCCTGCAACTGCCAGGACAGCTAGACAACCTCTAAACTAAACCCATCAGCCCTAATCCGAGGCACTGTTCTTCTGTGCATCGCTTTTGGCCACGATGAGCGCCCGATGGGAGAGAGAGTTGGCGACGCAGTTCGAGGAACATGTGTATATAGAGATATAAGTGTATATATATATATATACACATAACATAGAGGGCCTCATGAATAGCTATCAAACATTATTCTTTAGGGTTCCTTACTACAAGTACAGTACAACCTATCATAACTGTTGAGGCCCCCTGTATGGATAGAGCTTAGGATGCAGAGCCTATGCCCTTTATATGTATGTATGTATATATATATATATACATATTTATTTATTTATTTATTGATTTATTTAAT
>CAJNJA010018382.1:147-10618 GCA_905231915.1 Symbiodinium necroappetens | reverse complement strand
TACTACTACTACTACTACTTTTTTGGATTGCTAGTGAAGTTGCATGCCTCGATTCTACGCTCCCAGTATACGAACTTGCCACTTCCCTTTCCAAGTCTCGGTCGTCCTCCCGGAAAAAGTCAAAAAGCGGTGGGCCATCGCAGTTGTCGGCAAACAAACGCTTCGAGCTTGGTAGCACTTCGGTGGTACCTAAACCCGGACTGTTGGAACCACTAGCAACGCAGTGCCGTTACTCGGAAATCGATTCTCTTCGACTGCCATGGTCGAAGGGATACAGGGACATTTGTCACGAAAACGGCGAGATCCAGGTTCCGAAGGTGGACAGGTCCATGGTGATGGTGACAATGTTGGCCACGTTGATGATGGTAGTGACGATAGTCGTGCCGAGGGCTGGACAACAATGACGCGAGGAATGGACGAAGATGGCCATCATGAGTAACGCTTGTGCTGTCGACAGGATACATGCTGCAATTTCCGCTGACTGTTTCGACTACCAGTGATTCATAATCACACCACGACGAGGACGACCACGACCACTGCCAGTATCATGTGCTGGCCCGTCTGTTAAGTTGAGGTTGATTTCTCAATCGTAAGCTTCAACTCCAAGCAACCAATTCTCCTAGAGATAGCCATCAATCAAACGCTCAACCCAACACCCTACAAGCTCAAAGCTTTGATCGCTTAGCCCCAAATCCTTCAACCGCCTGCATCCCAAATCCTCAAACCCGAATCTTAAGCAACTGGAAACCGTCAAGAGGACGCCGAGCATCCTGGCCTTGTTTAGGTTTTTCCTTGAATGCAGTTATAAGAAGGCCTGAACAATTAGTACAGGGATCTTGGGCCGCAGCAATGCAATTACCATACATGGGGTTGCAAAGGAACTGTTGGTATGGGGACTTGCTGGTTGCCTTTGCCTCTGCAGGAATCGGGTTCAGGGCCGGGGTCTTGCAAGTCGGTGGAATGGATCGCGCGCCAAGCTCTCTAAGCTCGGGTCCTTTAAGGGCGCTTGATACCCGAAACCCAAAATCCGCCTTCTTTCTCTAATTCAATGCACCAAAGCCTTATGAGGCCTAAACCCCCAAGCTCATAAACCCTAAACCCGACAGCCTTGTATTGTAGAAAACCACTTAATAACACTTGAAAGAACCCTGAAGGAACCCTTGTAGAACCCCGCAAACCCTAAACCGTAAGGAATCATTTTTCAGGAACCGTACATCTTCCTTTGAGGCTTTCGCCCGCTTCGGTACTACCAGCTCGACCCTGCCGCTGCGTGTCATCCAAGCCGTTTTGGAAAAAAGCTCTGCTGCAAGCATAAAATTGGAATCTCGGGTTTAGGGTTTTTGAACTTTGGGCCAAGGGTTTAGGGTTAAGGCCTTTAATTTTCGGTCTAGGGGCATCAACCCATGAACACTACGCCCCTATGTACGCAGAACCTCGGAGCTCTGTTTGACGGTCGCGCCTCGTGCTTTTCAAATCCATCGAAATATTCACAAATTTAAGAACCCTGCTTCACTTAATAAGGACATTTTTCAAATTTAAAGACTAGATTTTAAGGTTTAGGAGACCAGGATTTCAGGACCGAGTTAAAACTCAAAAACTTTACACATTTACAACTTACTAATTTTAAATGTCAAAAACTTTTAAAACTTTGAAAACTTTGATGAATAACATGCTTAGTTTCTCAAATTTTAAATGTATATCTCAGTCTCGGTTTGGGAGACCGGGGAATAGAATTTAAGAACTTTAAAAGCATCTGAAGGTTTTAAATATTTGCAGTTGAATATGTTCAAAATTTTCCTTTTAAATTTTCTTAATTCTTAAAGTTTAAATATTTAAACATTTTTCATTTCAAAAGTTTTTACAATTTGTAGATTTCAACTCGGTGCTGAAATCACCGATTTCCAAACCAAGACTAGGATTTAACATTCAAAAAAAACTGAAAAAACTCATTGTTAAAACACGGTGCAATGCTTAAATTCTAAGTATAGGAAATTTTGTTATTTTAGATGTTTTTTCAGTTTGTAAATTTTAAATCGGTCCTGAAATCACCGTCTCCCAAACCGAGACTGGGATTTACAATCTACAATTTTAAAATGTTCCGCATTCTGAAAAAGATTCTAAATCCTTAATAGTTCAACTTTTTCAATTTGCGCAAAAAATTAAAATCGGTCCCGAAACCCCCTGCTCAGAAACCGAGACTGGGATTTTACAAATTCTTATTCAACGTTTTTAAATTTCAAATTTTCAATACTCAAACTTGTTAGAGGACCGCCAGAACCCCCCAGCCCACTACATCCACTCTCCACATCGACAGCCGATTTATTTAAAAAATGAAAGAGCTTACTGTATGTAAATGTTTAACATCCTTAAGTTTTTAATTCCGGACTATTCCAAAGCTTAAAACATTTAAAGAGGTCCCAGCCACCACTCATCAGGCACCATCCCGTGCTCGCAAGAATGCTACAGCCTTGCTATTAAGACTTCTAAGAAACCGAGGTTGCCACACACAAATCAAACACAATTCTTCTAAATATTGACGGATATTCCTGCTACTGGAGGTCCTACGAAACACAGTCTAACACTCACCTGACCAAAATAAGATCATTAAGTATTGCTAAAGCCTTGCCATTAAGAATCTTATGAAACAGAGTTAGCAAACATAAATCAAACATAATTCCATTATGTATTGTCTGATCTCTCTGCTACTGGACTTCATATTACATGCAGTCTACTAGCCATTGCAACCAAAATAATAGCCCTAAGTAGTGTTGTAGCTTCGACATTAAGAAGCCCATGAAACAAAGACTCTTTAGTAATCGCGCTTGGCAACGGGCGGCCGTCAAATAGCAACCCACAAACCCCGGTACAGTCATTGTTTGGGCTTGGGATTTCGGGTAGCAGCTGTGAGGATTCCGGGTCTAGCTTCAGGGTTTGGGGAAGCTTGGTTTAGTGCTTCAGGGTTTAGGGTTGAGGGCTTGTAAAAAAAGGGGGGAAGTTTGGGAAGGTGCTGTCAGAACTGCTGGTGTCCGCAAGCCATCATCAACAGCAAAAGCTGTAAGTCAGACGATAGTCATGCCAGCCTTTCAACGCACTGCTAGTAACCAGGTTACGGTTTAGGGTTTAGGGTTTAGGGTTTAAGGTTTAGGGTACATGGTTACAACCTCACGTGACCGATTGCTGCAGAACACGCTGGACCAATGCTTGCACGAGGGAGGCAGTGTCAAAAATCCCTGTGATGGATACGCCGAAGCACCCTGAGCCGTGCATTTTGCGAGATGGTTCATGGCAGTTTATGGTTGAGGATGCTGGTGATGGTGACCCTGATGTTGCTGGAGATGCTAGTGTGATGATGAAAGTGGTGAGGACGATGATATAACCACCACCACCACCATGTCCTCAGAAACGATGTCCCTGCAACAACTTGGTTCAAACGACCTGCAATCCAAAATTTGAAAGGCCAAGCCCAGCATGCTGTGCTTCGGGGCTTCGCCGATAGTCCACCGACTTCGGATTCAGATCCTCGCCTCTGTGCAGGCCCAGTCTGCAAAAAGAGTCGCAAGGAGAGCCTATAGCTCCAAAAGCAAATCGTGGCCAGCAAACTTTGCCAGCGTCATGTCGGCCGGGTGAATCTTCAGTTTGCGACTGCTCTCCCTGGTGGGTACGCTGCTCTGCCAAAGCACACGTGCAAGCACGACAAGCATAAAAGCCTGGGGCATAGTTACAAAGGCAAAGCCCTTGCACTTGCTTGGTCCCCCTTTAGGCATTTCCAGCTTGTACGGAAGGTTCGCGCTGTTTAACATGCTACGAAGCTCTCCCTCTGTGCAGCGGGCAGGGATGTTTCGAATCATCATTCGAGTAGCTGAAAGCCACATCTCACTTTCTGGATGCAGGCCGAAGGCATCCATCCCTGAGCTTCAGGCATGTGGGTGTAGGAGTAATGGTTGATTTTTCAAGGAGTCGATCAAGGCTGTTCTTGCGATGAAAGCCGACGCGAACCCATGTGATAGCTGGGGTTTGGACCGTGTTTGCATTCAGGGACTGCTTTTAAACTCAGCACATTCTATTGACAGGAAATTCAGCCGCCCACTACTCCTCCTCCTCCTGTTGTTGCTGATGATGGTGATGATGGTGATGATGATGTTGCTACGACGTTCAGTCGTGGTAGAAGCAGCAGCAGCAATAGAAGGAGGAGTAAGAGGATTAGTAGTAGTAGTAGTAGTAGTAGCCGTAATCGTAGTTGTAGCCGCAGCCGTAGGCGTAGGTGTAGCCGTAGTCGTCATAGTCGTAGCCGTAGTCGTAGTAGTACTAGTCGTCGTCGTAGCAGTACTAGTAACAGTAGCAGTAGTGGTAGTAGTAGTAGTCGTCGTCGTCCGTAGTAGTAGTAGCAGCAGTAGTAGTAGTCATAGTGGTAGTAGTACTAGTAGGAGCAGCAGCAGCAGCAGCAGCAGCAATAACAGTAGCGGCATCAAAGACGAATGCCGCAGTTACTACCTTCTCCTGCTGATGCTGCTCTTGGTAGCAACCATGGGCAGCCAAGAGTCAAAGGTTGCTGCTTGCACCAGGGGTCGATGAACGGCACGGTGCCAGCACCTGGAATTGGAGCGGTCACGGCCCGAGGAGAGCAGTATAGGGGCCTTAATAATTAGAATAGGTTTTTGGGGGTTCCTTATTATAATTATAGTATAAGATACCCCCAAAAACCCTGTTCTAACTATTAAGGCCCCTATATTAGTAGAGCACCTCCTCTTCAACTGTTGAGAACCAAGTGATGGAGTTTAGGATGCTGGAATTCGGGTCGTCCAGCGCTGTTGGATGGAACCTGTAGGGCTCCTGGTTTAGGGTTTTAGGGTTTAGGGTTTAGGGCTTAGGCGTTTAGGGGTTTAGGGTTTTAGGTTTAGGGTTTAGGGGTTTAGGGGTTTAGGGTTTAGGGTTTACTTGGAGGTTCATGGGTAGTCATAAATGGGGTTATAAGTACTGTAGGAACTATACTTAAATCCCATATTAAGAGACTTGTAACCCCACTTATAACTACCCATGATTCTCCAAGTAGGGTTTCGGCTGGCAGGTTCCAGCGCCAGGGGCTGAAGGTTCTCCCTTAGGGCTGCTGGCTTTGGGGTAAAATATCGCCGCGTAGTCTAAACCCTGCGGTCCAAGGTGTTAGCGGGGCTCCTTCCTGATCATTGTTAGTCTTGTTGTTGTTCTTGTTGTTAATATTATGACCATGACAACTGTTACTATCATTATTACTACTGGTTATCACTATGCTTGTTGCTGTTATTGCTATTTTTCTTCTTCTTATTACCATCATCATCATCATCATAATTTTTACAATTGTTGCAATCATTACTATCGGGGCTCGTAGACCCACACTGCAACCTGAGGGACTGGGAGCTTCTATCCGACGTGCGAAAAAAGACAAAGCTCGGTATGCAGCGGTTTTAGGGCGCGCAGTTTCTACTGGTGCTGCACGTGACACACATTTCTGAGCACCCTCCTAGATCCCAACATCGTTCGTTCTAGATTCGGCTTCCCTTCGGGTGTGTGGACTATACTGAAGTCAAGCCAAAATCCGAAATACTTCAACATCTGGGGCGGGGGTGTAGCACCATCTTTCTGTAATCCAGTTATACCTGTTCTCATGGTGTAGGCCACTGTCAGAAATTCTGCGCAGCAGCTCTCAATCCTTGGAAAGACTGTCAACTCTCTCCAGAATCTATGGAAAAGCTCGGTCGCCCTCAACTCTCGCGCACACCTTGCCGTTCTGCGCATTGCCGGTCCATTCACTTAGCAGAGCCTCCAAGCTAGATGGCTCTTGCCGGGTTTTGGGATTTTGAGGGCTTGGCTTGGGGCAGGGCGGGCTTAACAAGTTTCAACATGGATTTGAGGCAGCTGCAATGATCGTGAAGGCCAGAGTAGCGACAGTATGAGAACAACCAAGCAAGAGATAGACATCAACACGCATATATATATATATATGTATATGTATATGTATATGTATATGTATATGTATATGTATATATATATATACATACACATACATACGTACATGTATATATATATATACACTCATAACATACACATACCTGTATACATACACTTAGGATTCTGTGACTATATATTGTATGTGTGTTTATTTAAACACGTATTTGCTTAAACACAAGTCTGCACGCAAGCAATAGTATCAATAGCACACCGTAGAAGCACATGAACGCGTGCTTGATCACCGTACACTCAACATCAACGAACACATCGAGTACTCGGAGTGCGCATGTATATATATATATAGATAGACAGATAGATACAAGTATATGTATACAAATATACATATTTATACTTGTGTATTGTTTATCTTTTTTACATACCTACATACCTACATACATACATACATACATACGTACGTACATACATACATACATACATACATACATATACACACATATACATACACATATATACATATACACACATATACATACATATACATACATATACACGCATATACATACATATACATGCATATACATACATGCATACATCCATCCATCCATCCATCCATCCATGCATGCATACATACTGACATACATACATGCATGCATGCATACATACATATACATCCATATCTACAGCCATTTACTTATTTGTATATGATATGACGCTACGTGTATACATACATACATACATACATACATATATATATATACATGTATGTATGTACATACATACACACACATACAGATGTAAAGATGTGTGTGTATATGTAATATGTATTTTTGCTCTCAATTTATCTACATGTGTCTGTATGTGAACTGCAGTCTTGCGCACAGTATGCATTCAGGCTGAAAGCCCTTTATCTTCCAATCATGTCTTGGGTCTCCTTGATGGTGGTGCAACCGGTTTGGGGTTTAAGGTTTGGGGTTTCGATTCTGGAACCCTTTCCTCCTGCATCCTCGCTGCAGCATCCTGCGTGGGCAGTGCAAATTACAACTATCAACACCATCTTGAGTACAGGTAGCAGGTTTAGGGCCAAAGTTGCTGGTGTCATTTCGCGGCCCTGCTGTCTCACGAATTGCCCCTCGTACTCCCAGCATGCAGACACAGGATCTTTGGCTGTTGCAGGTAGGTCGTGCCGAATTGTGGGTGCGCACATGCATGTTACGAACTCTCAGCTTAACATGTGCGTGTCAGAGTTGCAGGACCCATTGCCATAAGAGCGTCTGGCTCCCACTCAAGAAAGGTCGACGTTACGAGTTACTGTGCTGATGAGTTACGATTAGTTGTAACTCCTACAATCACGGCCGAAGTTAATCCACTGGAACCTCGTGAGTTGCATGGGGGCCTGAGCTGAACCGTCAACGCCCAAAACCATGGCTTTAAGGCTTCAGATCTCGAGTGCAGCATTTCGGGCACCGATGCCGAACGAGGCTTAGCTGCAACCCGTAAACCCACGCCAGCCGACACCTGTACAACACACCAAAGCCATACTCCCAAGACCCAAAACTCCCACACATAAAACCCTAAGCCACCCCAAACACAAAACCCAAAATCCGAAAAAAAAAACGGATCTCGGAGATGCCTCTCTGCACTTGGGCGTCAATGCGAAGGTGCGAGGAATGTGCAAGCCTGCATGGAAGATTAGAGCCTGCTGGGTAGGGACTCTCTTTTTGTTTAACTTGGCTTTTCTATGCTTTGGTCTTGTTGCTTAGGCTTTTTCGTTGTCGGGTTCAGCGTTGAGAGGAACGTCCGGGCTGCAAATGCCCGTGAACACGATAAATATGATTTACTACTAGGGTTCTTGTGGGGGTTCCAACATGGGTTCTATATTCGAGTGCCATAAATGGTTATCTTAGGGGCCGAGTACCTTAGCCCAAAAAAAGGTTAACCTTTTGAACTATAAAAAGGTTATGTAAGCCCCAAAAGGCTAAAGGTTACCAACTCAGCCCCCCAAAAAGCGGTACCTAATCCTGAACTCCACACCCTAAACCATGCTCTAATCTCCACCCCGGACCTTCCACCCTCAAGCCGACCCTTGAATCCTACATGGATAACATGATAATCTAAAGGCCGCAAACTCAGAAGCGGGTTTCGGGGTCTATTACAGTAGAAGTATAGCAAGGAGCCCGAAGGGATAGTCATCGTAATTACTCAGGCCACTGTAGTAAAAGCCCACTGCGAGATGTGGGGCCGCAAGTGGTGCGGGGATACAGCTGGGAGCCTTCTGTTCAAACAAGATTTGGCTGCTACTCATGCTCATAGTCCTCTTTGGACTACGGATAATAAATCCTGCGTTACCCAGAATTAGGGGGAATATGCCGTAATTGTCATAGTTTAGGGTTCTTGAGGTAATGCAGGATTTATATCACCACCAGTAGTACCAATGCTACTCTTCCCAAACCCCGAGCTGTCAACTGAAACCCTGGTTCCAAGAAACTGTAGATTTCCAGCGGCTCCATCTGGGAACTCAATTAGCTGGAGCTTTTTAGGGTTTAGGGTTTAGGGGCTGGCCTTTTTGAAGTAGGCGCAGGCCAAGGCCTTGGGCTTACGGGTTGTTGCAACAAGAATAACTAGGACCTAGGACAAGATCAATATGGTTATCCTTGAGGGAGTGGGTCTAAGGGTGGCATGGTGGTATTGGTTCTAGTAATCTCCGACTCTCCCCAGTGCTCTCTCAGGTTCGCTTCCTCACACACTCCCAGCTTGAACTACCCCTTTTACTGATCCTCTAATCAGATGTCTAGAGTTTAAGGCGTTGGGTCTGGCGCATTTGCCGAAACCTTCAAGCCTAACACCTAAACCCTAAACCCAGAAAACCCTAAAACCCTAAACCCCCCATTACCATGTAGTTCTTCTCCAGGCCTGGTGGTGGCAAAATGCACTCCGCCTTATTGGCCTCGACCACGCATCCTGCCAAGGCCGGTCGCATTGGGGCGTTGATAGTTTCAATACGGTTTTGTAGTCACGGTGTCAGAAAGGTTTAGAAGGATATCAGAGCGTAGAGAAAGAGTTTGTCCAGGGTTTCATAAGGCATTTTTTGGTATAGTATACGGGCCTTCACCACTAGAAGAGGGTCGTCAGGTGTTTGAGATGTCCGAAAGCAATACTCTAGAGGTAAACTGGTAAACTATTACTAATTACTCCGGCCTCTCTCGTACAGGATTTGGGCTTTGGGCTGGTTTAGGGTTTGGGCATCGTAGGTATAGGTCTAGGGCTCACGGGTGTCATTGCCTTTGACACCAAGGGTGCCTCTTCCACAGCATACTGAAAAAAATACGTCTCTCACTGCTCTTTGAGCCAATAGCCCAGGGTGTCTCAAGTTGATGATTTCTGGAGTACTGATGCTGCTCCGTCTTCTTCTTCTTCTACTACTGCTACTGCTACTGCTACGGCTGCTACAGAAGTGGCACTTTTTCGTTGGTAGTAGTTTGTAGTTGTCGTCGTCGTCGTCGTTGCAGGAGTAGTGGTGGTAGTGGTAGTCCGCCATTAGTTCTGTGCAAGTGTTCCTGCAGAACTACATGTTTCGGAATCAGTACAATCATGATACCGGTGCCAATTGGCACGATTTGTTGGTCGTGTCCCAACACCCCTCAGCTGTTCATCCCACTCACCTGATGACCCTTCAAGCCGAGGAAAGCACTGCTGCCAGCCCTGGTAGGCCTGACCAGAAAGAGTGGCAGCAAGACCTTTGGCGGCCGCTAATGGATAGTGAGTTTGGAGCGCATCTCTGTAGGAGAGGCAGCATTCATCGACGTTTGGCCAAGCCAACGTCGGATTTTCGTCACATGAGCAGTCTCGCCTGTCACGGCAGTTAAAAGACGGCAGTGTGCTTAACTACTTTGCGGTCTAGCCAGCAGCGACAAAGGTAGCAGGCAAGGTTTAGGACTGGATGCACATATACCATAGAAATTCTGCATAGTGATGAAGTATTAGTGAGCGCACACACACACATATAAATATATAAATTCATTTTTAGTTAATTAAACATAAATAGATAAATGTATGATGCGGGGCTGCCACCCCCCCTCCCCCTGCCTGCCCCCTCTCCCCCCTTGTCTCCAGCCCGGCCCTGTGGTTTCGTTGTTGTGGTGAGCTCTGCACCCCCTTTAGCTGAATTGGAATACGCAACACGTGTAAGACAAGGACCTGTTGCCACGATTAGTGAGTCAACTACTGCTACGTGGAACTATAAGAGCATTTGTTCTGATTTTCGCCACTACCATTCATGTCTACAACTTCATCTACTATGGTCGTGCGGCCCGCGTCCGCCGTTCTTCAAGTTAGTTCGTATGTGTTACTCTTTATCTTCCTTCTTGCTGTGGCACCGGTGGTACTGCTCATGATGTTGTGCTGCTCTAGACCGCGACCCGACTCGACAATCAGATCATCTTTGACATCATGCTCAACATCATCATTGTCGTCGTCATCTTCGTCATCAGCACAATCAAAAGAATATAGCTGCCACCATCACCATCGCCAT
>CAJNJA010018380.1:0-10619 GCA_905231915.1 Symbiodinium necroappetens | reverse complement strand
GGGGGGGGGGGGGGGGGGCTCGGGGTTTGACGTGAGGGTCCTGGTGCCTAGCCTGAGGCTTTTTGGGGCTTTGGTGGCTGAGGGCTTGGAGGTTTTTAAGGTCTCAGGCTTTCGAGTTCCAGCTCTGTCGCTTTAAGGCGCAGGCTTACCAGACCCTGAAGCCCAAAAGCCGCCAACCTGAACGCCCAGAAACCCGTAAGACTACCCCTTCATAGGGATCCTTATAAAGGAACCCTTTACAGGAAGCCTACGAACCCTAAACCCTAAACAACCCTTCAAGGAACCTTTCATAGGAAGCCTAAACCCTACATAAACCCTTAAGCCGTCTCGAAACCTTGAACCCGAAGCTTCAGCTCAGGCACACCACCCACACGCCCCAGCCCATGGCTTTGACGAAGGCGCACCAAACGCGGAGACTGAGGGCGCCTAGCGACAGACTGATGGGAACCTTAGGGCACTTTGGTTTGAGTTTAGGGGTTCCCTTTTTCAGCACGGGCTTTGGGTGTCCCTGAACCCTAAACCCAAACTAGAATTTCGGTTCGGGTTTAGGGTATAGGTAATCGGGTACCAGGGTCTCAGGGGTTATTAGGGCTTAGGGTGGGAGCCCAAAGGTTTGTGGCATCTTCCCAGGGCTTTTTGGATTTTGTCCACAAAAACCGGGAAGTCTGAGAAAGTTATGCGCAGTTTCAGCCTTTGCTCTCTGCAGCGCTTGCCTCGAGACAAGATCTACCTGAAGTCTGGGCCGTGATGTTGGGCAAGATGATGATGTAACGTATGTGCTGGCTTTTCTTTAGTCCTGAGAACAGGGAACTGGGCAGATGGAATTCCACTGCAAGTTGTGGCCTGAAACCTAGGCCATAGAAGATTGCCAAAAATACCCGTTCAGTCTTTCAGTCTTTTGGGTTTCCCTTGTGATCTTCCGGTGACCTTTGATCTCTGCTGTGCGAGAGGGAAAAAAACCCTTAATCCTAGAAGATAGCCCCCAGAAAGGAACTACAATGGAGATTATAGGTAAACCCTACACCCGAAACCCATGATACCCCATCCTAAACTGCCAAGCTCAAAATCTGAATGTCACCACTCAGCTACAAGGGAATTCCGCCACTGCTTTACAAAGCCACCAGAGAACGCCTAGAAAGCCACAAAAAAAACACACACACACACACGCTACAACGCCCGATCTGGTGTTTGTACGGTTTGAGGTTTATGGGTTAAGCTTTGAGGTTTCGTGGCTCACCGAAGCGTTCCTCATGCGCAGGGTTCAGTGTTTGCCGTTGGCTTGCTGTCAGGGCCGTTATTGCCGGGTGTGCCGATCTATATTTTCACAAAAACCCTTGTCGTCTTTGCAGCCATCGTAGTAGCATAAAGAGATGTCAACTTGACCGGAATGTGCTTGCACCCAAAACCCCTAAACCCCAAACCCTTAACCCTAAAACCAAAACCCCAAACCCTAAACCCTAAACCAAAAGCCCTAAACCCCAAACCCTTAGCCCTAAACCAAAAGCCCTCAATCTGACACTTTTTTTCCCGTGAGGGAGGCCTTCTTCCACCTCCTCGGCTCGCTCTTCGGTGTCTCCGGTCTCCTGGCTCGGAGACTTTTTGCACTTTTCAGGTTTAGGGCTTTTGGTGTTTAAGGTTTAGGGCTTAGGGGTTTTGGGGTTTAGGGGTTTAGGGGTTTTTTTCCCTCCCACTTAGCAAGGACGAGCAGGGGGCTTTGGTGTTTAAGCTTTAGGGCCTAGGGTTTAGGGGGGTGTTTTAGGAGCTGCGGCAAGTTCATGTGATGCCGCTGCAGCCCGCCCCTGTCGCAGCAACCGGCTTTCTCGGCCTTTTCGAGCTTTCTTGCATTGTTGCGGCTAGACGATCATCAAGTTGAGACGCCTGTGACCCCGGAGTCTTGCAGGACGTGACAATGAACACCTAGCTGTTCACGAAGCAGCCGCTCCGCTCAGACACTGAAGGTGAATACACCCCCCCCCAACCTTCGAACCCGACACCCTGAACCCCAAACTCCCAAACCCTGCAAGCCCCAGACCCCAAACCCTAAACCCTAAACCCTAAACCATAAACCCTAAACCCTAAACCCTATACCCAAACCCATCAAAAAAAAAGGCCCCTGCAAAGTTCGCTCTGGCACCTCTCCGTCCAGCGAGCTCACGCGACTCAGCCTTCGGGTTTGCTGCTTCGGTGCCACACCAGGATTTAGGGTTTAGGGTTTAGGGTGGTTTAGGGTTTAGGGTTCAGGATGTAGGGTTTAGGGTTTAGGGTGGGTTAGGGTTTAGGGTTCAGGATGTAGGGTTTAGGGTTTAGGGTGGTTTAGGGTTTAGGGTTCAGGATGTAGGGTTTAGGGTTTAGGGTGGGGTAGGGTTTAGGGTTCAGGATGTAGGGTTTAGGGTTTAGGGTTTAGGGTTGTGGCTGTTTGCGTTTGTGGATCCCCGCCAATGGCCTGCGATGCACTTCGTGCTCAGCCGGGTCGGGCGGGGCACTGGTGCCTTGCCGCGAGGGCTTTCGGAGGCTTCAGGATTCAGGTTCATACTGACGGAGAACCCTATTGGGCAGGCATGTTGAAAGCCCCTTCGGTCTCTCATATACTCACTGGCCATCGGTCTCGCCTCCATCCGTGTGCAGTCTGCCCCTCTTGACCCTGCGGCCCTGTGTCCCTTCTGCCTCCGCCTGCACGTCCTCCAACCCTTCACGTTTCAGTGGCATGTGCTGCTCGGCATCCTGCGTCATACTGTTATCTACCACCCTTTCCGACCCTACCTCCACAGCACCGGGCATCACTGCTACAGGACATTCGGCGGTGTTGGTGTTGGTGTTCTGCATGTCCATTTGCCCTATCCGACACCCTGAGTATCTCCAGTGTCTCTGCCAGGGTTTAGGGTTTCGACTCACACACTCGCTCGGGCAGGCATGGTAGGTTACGTCCGAGCTTAGGTTTAGGGTTTAGGGTTTCTTGTTTACACGACCCTTTTTCCGTCTCGCTGGGGGTCTGAAAGGTCAAGCCTGGCTGTCCCCAAGAAGAGTTGCTCTCCTTCCCCGTCGAGGAGTTGCAAGATTTCCACCTCGATATTGTCTGGGCCTGGGACCTTTCTGGTCGTTTCTTGGCAAAGAAGCTCGCGGAATTCTAACAGAAAGGATCCTCGTCTTGTGATGTTGGGCGGAGTGGCTGTCTGCGTCTGCGTCGATCGGCGGTGTGGGCCGGGATGGAGGGTCTGGCCCATGTTTATTTTCCAAGTGATCCCAAAACGCTTCGTGCGTTTTAGTCCAAGGAACTTGTTTATTGTTGACTATCAGTCAGGTGTCTTTTTTGCCAGGGAAGCCCTTGCGCTGCGAGCGTACCGTATTCCACACGCTAGAATGATCCGCTGCGATGTCCGTCACCAGTTGCTCGCGGATCCAGTTGATGCAGTCCTTTCTAGCCATGCGCTTAGCCTAGTTGCGGTCGTTTCCGAGCGGCATTGCATTGCGAGCTTGCTGAAGAGCGTCAAGCGTGGGTTGCGGAATCCATTTAGTTTTTGGCTGACTTTTTTACAAGGTAGCGCGTCCTTGGCGGCGTATAGTAAAGCCTGCTCTAGGGTGTCGGCGGTGTGGTCATGAGCGGGTGTGGTCTGGATGGGTAGTGCGCGTGAACCTTGTGATTGCGTGGAGGCTTTGCCCAAATCCGCCAGTCTGTCAGCGCGGAGCATTTGTTGATGGGTTTTGGCTTTCCATTTCCCCTTGATGACGTTAATCGCCCACTGGCTGAGGGGGGTTTAGGGTTCAGGTTCCGATGCTCTACCACACCCACTCCGATAACCACGAACGGTATAAACGCAGGTAGCAACTGCACCAACAAGCCCGAAGCCCCAAACGACAAAAGCAAATCAAAGCCCAAAGACCGCCAAAAGACACCCGAAGGCCCCAAAATCAAAACCCAAAAGTGCAAAGACACCTTTGACCCAGAGGTCCTAAATTTGTTCGGGTTTTCAAGGCCAAGTTGCTTCTCGTAAAGCCCTTTGTGGACAACTGGTTGCCGGCACCCTTCCGATCCAATGGCGGGCCCAAGGCCTGCAAACAGGGCGCGAAAAGGACGCGGCAATTTCCGGACGAGGCCTATGAAACTCTATCGCTAAGCCTACTCGTAATCCTTCTTATATAATGCTCTATTACCGATATTACTAAACCATATTGATAGCATTATTCTTATTAGTTCTATGATTCTGGTTTTAATGTCGTTCCTGTTGTTTCCAATGCTATCATGCTTCTCAACCCCACCCTCAATCCTTCAAAGGTGCAGGGTTTAGGGCAGGGTGCCTAGGGCTTAGGCTCTGATGTGGGGCTAAACTGTCGGACTCCAGAGTCAAACAATGTAGGGGCGCATGGGTTGAAGTAAGGTTCAGGGTTTCCGGCTTGAGTGTACCCTAAGCCATGGGGGACTATGGGGACTTCTGTTCATTATTCATGCCCCTATAGTCTATAGGTATGGTAGAGTCTGGAAAAGCCATATTCAACCCACACCCATCACCACACCTCCGCCTGAGGCAGCGATCGGGCACGGTCAAGAGTGGGCGGCCCCGATTCGGAGGGACCTCAAAGCACAGGCCCACGGCCCGGGGATGCGTGTAGGTATGTCTGATCAGCTGTAGATAACTTAACTTTTCTAGGCTTAGGGCTCGGGGTACAGCTTGCCCATCTATGCAGGAGGGCCAGCAGGACATCCGACTAATTGATTCCTTCTCGGACGGTTTAGGCCCGTTGAGGCTTTCAGGGATCATTTTTTCTACTGTCAAAACGAGGTTACAGGTGGGGGGTTTCGGCTCTCGGATAAAGGGCCGCAGTAAACTTGGATTCAGGAGCACTAAGGGCTTTTGGGGCTTAGGGTTTTGGGCTTTTGGAAACCACGCCTTGCGAAGCCGACATCAATCGCAAAGCCACCAACGCCCTGAACTCTCGAACCCGCAAAAACCTCAAGCCCCTATTTGAGTGCACTCCCCATTTGCCGAAGTCCCCACACCAAACCGTATCAGCGAGAATACTGAGAGTCTCCACAACTTCACCCCATGCAACCCAAAAAACTCTATAAAGCCCTTTAGAGACCCTGTAGAAAAACCCCTATACAACCCCGTGTAGGACCTTGTTATCGAACCTTTATAACCGCCCTTTCAAGCCTTTGGTAGAAGCCTTATAGGAACCTTTGCCTGTTGTTGATCCCCCCAATAGGAACCTCGTATTATGAAGCCCTCAAACCCTCCTGAACCTCTGTAGAACCCTTCTAGAAACCCTCTTGAATCCTTGTTACCTTCTGTCCCTTAACCCTAACCCACAGAGCCTCGATCGCTGGAACCCTAGAGCCCCAGAGCCCTAAACCCTCGAAGAACAGCCCTAAACCCTAGACCTTACAGAACAGCTCGGTGCCGCCGCGATACCCTCCACGCCCGGGCGACCGGAAGCCTGGGTGGACTCCGGAGGAGGCTCGTCGACAGCCCTGGCTTTGAGTACTTCGAAGAGGGTTTAGGGTTTCGACTCACACACACTCGCAAGGCAAGGTTTTGGGCGTTAGGCTTCATTTCAGGGTTCAGGGTTGAGGGTTTAGAGTTTTCAGAGTTTTCCTTTGTTTCTGTCGGTTCTGTTTGTCCGGGGTTTAAGCTTTGGGCTTTAGAGTAGGTTTGAGGGTTTAGGGTTTTGTGGTTTTAGGCAAAACGTTTTCGTATGGGCTTATGTGTTTTCTATCCAGGGTTTTCTGAAGCTTCAGCATTTAAAAAATGAAGGCCAGGAGCAAGGCCCGTCCTGGTTGTGAGATTGAGTGTCTGGGCTTTAGGAAGCGAGTTGAGGTGAGTTGAGGCTGAGGATAGGGTCCATGTCAAATCATGCGGATCCATGGACTGTAGGGCTTGAAGTCGGAAGCTCCTGTCGCCACCCACATCTAAAGCCTAACCCACAAGCCCTTGCTAAACGATTCTACCATGGAAACACCCCATGATCCTTCCCTGAAGCAGCCTTTGCGGAACACTAGCCCCAACCCTGAACCCTCAAGCCTAAAGCCCTAAGCCCTAAAGTCTGAATCCTAAACCTTAAGACCCTAAACCCTGAAGCCTGAACCCCAAACCTTCAAGACCCTTTTGCATCCGGTCTGCAGTGACTCTACCGGGAAAGACACGCGTCCGCGCTTTGCACAGGTAAGCCCTAAAAGCGTGATCCCTCAGACCCTGAACCCCAAACCCTCAGACCCTACACTCCCTAACCCTGAACCCTCCCACGCCCTCAGACCTGAATCCCCAAACCCTCAGACCCTAAACTCGCTCCTCAGACCCTCATCCCTAAACCCGCAGACCCCAACCTCCCGAAGCCTGAACCCTCCTAAACCCTCAGACCCTAATCCCCAAACCCTACATCTTAAAGATCTGGGAGTCTTCGGGGTCCTCTCGGCAGACCGGAGCTCTTCAATGGAGAACTGCTGGGGCGGGCCGACCGCTGTCACCTGCGGGGCACCCGAACCCCCCGTTGCGTTAAGGGCTCCTTTTACAAGCGGTCTAGGGTTTATTGTAGGATGGTTCTGTGAGGGTTTAAGAAAGGGGCCTTGGGTGTTTAGGGTTTGGGGTAGATTTTGGGGGGGTCTGGTTTTGCTTTCAAGCTTTACTGGTTTTAGTCTGCACGTATAGCATATGCTGCTGCAGTTGCAGGACAAGTCTGTCTGACGGTAGTTTAGGATCAAAAAGCAAAATTGCTTTTGCCGCTGTCAAGGCTCTCAAGGTGGGCACTGCCAGAAGTTGGTCTGGAGGCTTACACTTCGAATTTGTTTTAAGCTCAGGTGGTTCACATCTAGGAACCCCACTCAGGACTCCGGCTTTCCGACCATGTGTAGCTTCGTGTGAGTACGGCATGACCCCGCATCAGTTCGTGTAAGTTAAGCTGGTGCAGCGTAAGTCAGCACAGAACTTAGAGCCTGTGCAAGCTAGACCGCGAATGCAAGCCCGTACTGCGAACTACCCCACATCATTTCGCACACGTGAGCAAGCATCGACTGTAGCTTCTGGAAACCGTAGGCCCAATTGCAACCTGCCAGCTTTGCGCAAAGATACGACCCCGTAAGCGTACCGAATCGAACCGTGTCCACCAGTGGCCCCTTAGCCAAGAACTGGGGCCGGTTGGTTGGACGTTGTGTCCGATAGGGCTTAAGGCTGATTGGGTAGCCATGCTACGGGTTGAATCCAAACTTTCGGTACACAACCCTCCCGCTTTGAGAACTCGGATCTCGGATCGCTAGCGTAATACCTGTGGAGGGCAGTGCTTGTTAACCAGCCTTTACAGGAAACCCCCAATAAGATCCTGGCAGAACCTATTGATGATGAAGACGAGGCCGGTGCTGATGTTGCTTGCTGAAGCTGACATTTGTGCTGCTGCTGCTGCTGCTGCTGCTGCTGCTGCTGCTGCCAAGCACCGGAATACGACCACCAAAACTCTAGTCTCTTCTGCTTCGTCACAGTCAGCACTCACCAAGAAGAAATGTGCAAATGCCAGACTGTGCCAGTGGGTTCGGGTCTTAGGGTTTAGAATTGAGGGTCTCAGGCTCAGGGTTTAGGGTTTCAGGTGCCGAGGAAGCCTCCCCGTTCCTGATCACAACGACAAGGTCCACCTGAGCTTCTTGGGAAAGGGCTTAGGGGTAGGGGCGTAGGGAGTTCGATTCAGGCTCTGAAACCCTCGCAATGCCAACACCCTGAACCCCCAAACCCTAACCCAAAACCCCAAGTCCCCACCAAGCCCAAACTCAAACTCTGAACCTTCCCCGCGGTTCTCTACGCCCAAGACACTAGCAAACCCCGAAGCTTTCAAGGAAGTTCGGCCTTCCGCTGTAAGCAGCCCGAAGCAGTCCCCTTGATAGCCCTCTAAGAGTAAATTGAGGCTGCCCCGCCCGAGACGCTCTGTAGCCCCATGTGCTCTATGCGGTATCCGTCGCGCGATTCTGACTGTTGGGCTCCAAACGGTGGGACATCTGAAACTTTCACGGCCCTCCGGCACTCATGTTCGGCTTACCAAGCCGCATCACCAAACGGAACTTCAGCTACACTAGCACGGACACTATGCCTGCTTGGTGCAATTGCAATTGTGTGGTGAGACAGCACAACGCGTGCAACTAGCACAAAGACAGTGGCAAGAGAACTTGTCAAACGAACTGTGGCCCTGATGCTACAGATTTCTAAATCTGCCGAAAGCCCGAAGCTGGCTTGAACCGCAGGCCGAACCCTGAAACCCTGAAATCCGACGCCCTGAAACCCCTGTTTGTAGCTGGAACCCTAACTGCCCTAACTGCACGCCCCTGATACCTTTTTGAACCCTAAACCCTAAACCTTAAATCCTAGACCCTGAGCCAACAGGAACCTCCAAGGCTTGCGACTTCTGGGGTGCGTTCACTCAAAACTTGGATGGCAGCTCCAGGACTCTGAAGGGCTTAGGCTCGGTTTAGGCTCGGTTTAGGGCTTAGGGTGCAGCGTTTGGGGTTTCGGGGCTCCGGAAAAGAGACCCTGCTTCGCCGGATCCTTACTCTCAGGAAGCCCTGACGACCAGAAGCCTTCAGACGTTCACCGTTTCCGGCTTTTGCTTCAGGTTTCTGCCTGCCTGTATACCTGAAGCTAACGACCCCCCGAAGTCGCCCCAAAAACCCAAAACCCTAAACCCTAAACCCCCGAACCCCACGGCGCCTCTGTTGCAAACTGAACCTGGTGGCTCACCAGCAGCCGCGTGGTCTTGGACAGGAAGCCTCTTCTTTGTGATGGTGTTCATCGTGCGGTGTTGCTAGACATCTGCATGTTGGTTTTGGGTTAGGGTTTAGGGTTTAGGGTCTAAGTTTGTGTCGTCGTAGAGGTCATATGCATTCGCAGTCGCAGTCATGGGAGTAGCAGTAAAGGTGATCGTAGTAGCCCCTCATTGGTCAGGACCCCTGGTCTCTAGCAACTACATCGAGCACTAAACCTGGCACTCCTTTGAGAACTGTCTGCGACTTGAAACATCTGAAACTACAAGTTGCATTGAACCGCTCACAGTCCCTCAGAAAACACCGCCCACGTTTTCGCAAACCTCTCAAGGTGGCTTGATTGATAGCCGGCGCAAATCAGCAAGTTCCTTTGAGCCCTAAACCCTAAACCTTACAACCATTATCGTTCCCTTAAACCCTGAACCCTAAACCTGATATCTTCCACCTACTAAAGTTCCCTGAAACCCTGAGCCCTAAACCCTAAACCCCCTCTCAAACCCTAAACCCTAAACCCTAAACCCTAAACGCTAAATCTTACAACTACTTAGTTCCCTTGCCAGAGCCCAGGTTTCGAGGAGCGGCCGTCTGCACCAAGGCATTCCTTGACCTCAGGCGGAACGAAGATCCAATAAAGGGGCGCTCATGATCAGAATGGGGACAAATAAAAAAGGAAATTCCTCAAGAGGGTTCCTTTAAAGGGTTCTGCAATGAACGCCTGACTATAGGGGTAAGAAAGTATTGTTGCTAACTATTCGGGGATGCCTCGGTTTTTTTGCTCAGGCTCGCGGGGTTCAGGCTTCAGACATAGGGTTCGTTGCCTTCCGCGTTGCTTGACGAGGTCTGCTGGGCAGAAAATGCAACGATTGCCCATGTGAACATGAGAATTCCGAGACCAGTCTCCCAAACTATAATATACTGTAATATACTATAATATACTATAATATACTATGATATACTATAATATACTTTAATATACTATAATATACTATAATATACTATAATATACTATAATATACTAACCCCAAACCCAAGGTTTCAAGGCCCTCAATGCCATCGCAAGATTGCTCGGAAGCACGCGCAACTTTCCAGCACAGTGCCAAAAGGACAAGGCCTCTCTCGCTCTCACTCCATCGCAAGACGCACTCTTTAGGGCCCAATGGTGCGGAGGTTCAGGGCCTAGTGTATTATGGTTCACGGCCTAGCTTGTAGGGCTAAGTTAGGGTTTATCATTCCGGATCTTCTGTGCTGGAGATCTTGGGAAGGAAGGGCCTTGAGCTCGACCAGGGCTTCCGAAGGCCCCGTGGGGCGAAGACCTTCAAAGCAGTGTAAGATGTTGGGCCACAGATCATCGTACACGACAAGTTGAAGTACAGTGGTCGTACCCGTTGGGCTTAGGGTTTTTGCGGGTTTGGGCAGCCTCGATACTTCCGGCACCGATACTAAGCTCGTCTTGCATGATGAGAACCCACGGGCGTCGTCTGAGACGGTTGAAACTGCCGCCAGCAAGCCAAGTGCACCGCCACATGCGCATCCACGGCCTCAGGTGAGTTCCCTTCTCTTAGGGTTCAGCTGTAAACTTTAATCCCTACTGTAAAACCGTTTCCGGGCCCTCTGTCGGATTAAGGACGGAGCAAGGTAGGGCAAGGTCTTCTTTAGGGCCCGTTTCAATTTGTGGGTGATGAACGTCGAGTCTTTTTCAAAATTGGACGATGCCGAAAGCACCGACACCTGAATCACAGGGCCTACAAGTAGGGCGCATTCATAGAAGAATTCGCCTCGGCCCCGGCCGAAGCGGTCAGAGGTTCCTATTCGGATTCCCTTTATTCCCCACCTCTTAATCCCCTCCCCACTGACCCCCACCCCACAAAGTTACCATCGTAGGGGGGGGGGG
>CAJNJA010018378.1:0-10619 GCA_905231915.1 Symbiodinium necroappetens | reverse complement strand
TACCCAGCCGCCGGCATCACAACCTGGACAATCGCATGCATGGAGAGAGGGAGAGGGAGAGAGAGAGAGAGAGAGAGAGAGAGAGAGAGAGCGCGAGAGAGAGAGAGAGCGAGAGAGAGCGAGAGAGAGCGAGAGAGGTGGTTTTCGCTTGCGGGCAGGCATGCAGGCGAAAAGAACCTCGTATCGAAGGACCCGTCGAAAGTTCGCAAGACAGCTACACCACCTAGGATGTTGTCAGACCCTCGACCCACTCGAACACCCGCTTAGACAGCTCATGTTGCAGCAATCGGTAATGGCAAGCCAGATTAGCAAGGGTAGTCGTAATTAATTAGCAGGAGCAGTGGACGCAGCAGCAAGGAGCGGTCAGTGGTGGTAGTGCTAGAAGCAGCCGCACAGTAGCAGAAGCAGTGGCAGCTTTTTGTACACTTCTCGATTCGTGCAGTGGCATTGGAGGTGGTTAGCAGGGGCAGCAAGAGGAATTGCCCCGCAGCCTAAACTCAAGGGAACTCGCCCACGCCCCCTGTTGCTCCCATCACATTCTCCAGGCGAGCGTCCCCAGTCCGTGCAGTTCGCAAAGCGGGGCCAGGCGACAAGAGGCCCATATCTGAGAGAACAGACAGATAGAGCTTCTGCTAATTGCGGGTTTGAAGTTCAATTTCGAGCGTGTCTTCAAACATATCATGAAAACGTCGAAGAATTCCAGGGCTGCGCTCCATGTTGTAACAAAGCTACGTTGAGGTGCAGTGGGCGCGTAGCATGGTGTTTGTTGTTGGCTGTCACTTCTTCCGGGCTTGTTGCTCGTCTCGGAGTCTACAAGATTTCAAATCGAGCCCTGCAGACCTCTTGATGGCAGAGGGTTAAAGTTAAAGGTGCATGCTGTGAGGATCCGGCAAGCCGCCGCTGTGCTTGGAGCAAGTGGCGGGACGTAGATGCCATATCGCACGCCGTCAAAATAGTTGTTGTAGCGCAGAGGAGGGCAGTCCTTGCAATGTCACAACCACTGCCGCTAACCTTGGATCCTTCGTGACGCGGATACCCCTTCCTCTGTGAACTGATTACTCGTAAGATGCACATGGGTGCCGCCGTTGCTGGGTGCTGGCATCATGAACCACAGGCTGCAGCCAGAACTCCGGGTCTTCAGGCAACCAGCACCTCGACAAAGAATTGAGGAACAAAGCATCCTAGCGGCTACGCCCAGTCCTGCTCTGACTCCTGTTCACAGACTTGATCATGGAACATGAACATTGATTCACAAGAGGCGTGGCAACGACTGAAGCTCTCGAATACGTGTAGACCGACGATGACTGACGTCCTAGTGTCTGCGCAGCTGCTCTAACTTGCACATGTCCACGATCTCCCACCCTGAACCCCTCATCTCGTCGTCACACCGGACAGCTTAGACCTTGCAGCCTGCACAGATGACATGCATCAGTGCCCTTCACCCTGCTCACTGCTGGCCAAAGCGCGGCAGGGCCCGTTCCTGCAAAACAGGAATCCAAGCTCTTCTAAGCCGGATTAGACGCCTTCGTCCCTCGCTCTTGTATTGGAAATATACGGGTTCTGCCACCGCAGAAACCCGATAGCTGAAGTACGGCAATGGCAATGAGATGTCGAGGAAAGCAGGCAGCAACCGTTACCCTTCTGCACTTGCATGCCCCTCCAAAGATTCTCGAAGTTGTTCTCTGCCCGTTGCCTGGAACATGCGGACAACATGTGGACCTCGGGACACGTGGGAGAGGAAAAGGGTAGTGCTGGAGAGAAATAATGTGAGACACTCCTCTTCACCTGAAGCTCTCCTCTCTGAGCTGCTGACCGCAAGGAATTTCTGCCCCTTCCACATCCTGAAGCTCCTAACAGGGTAGATTCAGCCCAGTGGCACTTGCGCGGACGAAGTCGAAGTCATTCTTCTGCAGTATCCACAGGCAGCGTCATAGCCACCATCTACATGCTACAGGCTTGAGACACATCAGACGGACAATGAAAGCTTCAGTCCTTCCCCGGGCAGTCACGAGCAGTCACCGCCTGGCGCTGCTGAGTCAAAAGCATTCCACAAGCCGAAAGATTTTTTTTCACAAGGGACTCGACTGCTGCCCTTACTGCCCAGCTTGACCCACAAGACAGTACTCGAACCCTGGATAATAAGGTCCTCCTCACTATGACTCAATGATGACCCTATCCCCATTTTCTGAAGCCTGCGGGTGGCTTGGTACTTCAGCCTCCTGAAATGGAAGCTTCTCTGCGCGACTGCTACAAGTAACTGCAGGAGTTCGAAGCTTTTTGTGGGAAATGCTTGCCCCGCAAGCCTCAAGCAGTTGTGTAGAATTTCGGGGTGTAAGAGAACATGCATGGGAGCTTCGGGACATGCTGGCCTTTCGCTTCAAAAGGTAGAGAAGTAGCCCTGCTGACTTTACCGCCCTCGGATCGTGCCCTGATCATCCCGCATCGAGTCTGTCCCTCCTCCTGCACAGCCCCCGCAGCCTTCAAGGCAGCAAGTGCAGCAACAGGCCCCATCCACCTTAGGCGAGAGGGCTGCAGTCTGCAGACCTCATTTCCTCGGCCCGACAAACTGCCCGCCCTGAAACTCAGACAAACACTGTAGGAGGAAAGAAAGCATGCATACTGCAAGCCACCGCTTACAGGTCTTCACAAAAACCGTGTGCTCGAGAAGTAAGACGTGTCCCGTGTGGGCGCACTCGGAGGTCGTCCCAAAGCGTTCTGCCACAGGCTCGCCCCTGCAGCAAAACCAAGTGCGGAGTTTGCTTTGATTCTCGCAGCTTTTGTTCAGTCCTTTGACATTCCGACATCTTTCCATGAACTGCGACGACACAGCCCACATGAAGGGATCTTTCGCCACGGCTGGTCGGAATAGTGATTGGGGTTCAGACCTCAGCACCCTCTCGCCCTTCACACTAGATGGCCAAAGCACAGACAGAGATGTCATCTTTCGTCTTAGTGTTCCTCTGTCTGGCAGGTGGTTCACAGTTCAAGCTTCGCGGCAGCCGGGGGAATTGGAAGCACATAATTGTGCCGGCATGCCTGTCGGAAGATCTTGTTGAGCACAACTCCGAGCAATGTGCTCGACCCGCAACAAGAAAAGCAGTTGGCATCTCGTGCGTGGTGCACGCTGTGAAGAGGGCAGAAGCGGCCATGGCGCAACTTCACCCTACACAGGCCTGTACCAAGCCACAAGTTGCTGCAACATCTCCTGCAAAGCAACTTGCCGGAGCGCTATTATCTAGTAGGGTGATTGTGAGACTTCACTTCAGGCGACTTGCAACCTTCGTTGGTTTTGTTTCCAAAGCAAGAATGTGTGGCCCATGTTCAGCCAACTTGATCCTGCATGAAGGAGCTGTTGGCCACCGTGCCCATCATCGCGTTCAGTACGCTGCCGTCCTCTCGGGTGGAGCTTGTGTTTTGAAGCAGTGGAGCTGGATGTCAGTGCTCTTGTCCTACAGGCTGTCTGCTTTGGCTGGTGACATATTGTGCGTACCAGGTACGCTCCGGAAAGACCTGGCTTTTCAGCTTCTGCGCACATGCCGCAGGGAATCGATGTTAGAGCAGAACCTGAACACCCTGACAAGGACCGACATGTCCTAGGATATGTCACCGTGCCTCGGAGAAGCTTGCTAGGAAGGTGGTGGCCTCCGGACATCAAAAGGACTCTGGGCACTGTGCGCGGAACTCAGGTTCAAGGCTAGGAGCGACGGACCAGCCGCCCTGTCGACCGTGTACCGTCACTAGGTGAATCCAACCCAGAACCGTAAACCCTTAACGCACCCTTGTATACCCCCTTAAAATACCCCGCCTCGGACCGCTACAGTTGCTTTACACTTTTCAGCATGGGCTTGGATTGTGTGCCAGCAGCTTTGCACTACATCCTAAACCCTAACACCCCCTCGCTCACAAGGGCTCGAAGCCCTAAAACCCTAAAGTTACCGAAAAAAAGCCTACCCTAACCCTAAACCTCTAAAGCCGTAAAAACCCTAAAACCCCAAACCCCAAAGAGCCCTAAAACCCAAAACCCGAAAAAAAAAATCCTGAAAAACCTTGCTCTACACTGCCGTGCCGACCTCGCCGGCCAGGTCCTCAAAGGTCCACTTCATCTCCTCGCCGAAAAGGCCCGGCATCACTTTGGAAAGGAGCGAGGATGATATATTTATTACATTAGATTATATAGATACTTTATACCTTTGGTATATTTATATTATACTATATCCTATTATAGTATATTATAGTATATTCTAGTACATCATATTATATCTATATTGTATAGTATATCATCTTATCTGTGGTATACTATATGCATATAGTAAAATATGCTATAGTGTTTTTACATGGTATCATAGTATGTGAGATTAAATGAGATGACTTGATCTTATATTGTCCCATATGGCTTTGTATTCTACTCCGTTCTATTATATTACACTATGCAATACTCTACTCTACTCTACGCTACTCTACTCTACGCTACTCTACTATACTACACTGTACTATACGGTATTCTGCTAAATCATACTATATGACATTATGCTATATTATATTATATTGTACTATACTATACGTTTGTTTCCAAAGCCATACCGTGAATCGACTGTACGTCAACTTCAAAACACGGCGTTGGCGCAGCAAAAGGAGGCTTACCCTCTACAGACGCTTTAGAAAGCAAACTTGCGTTATAGACGAGATTATCCTGTGCCAGGGTTTCATCATACGAAATTCTTCCAAACGTCTCTTCGCACACCAACTTTTTTTGTGTGGTGTATCCAAGTCTGCCGGAGCTTCCCGACTCGCTTCTTGCCATAATCAATTCTAGTGGCACTGCTGGGCAGAAACGATGCCTGTCTTAATGCATCTGAATTTGAACAACGAAGTATATGACATAATGGCCTCACTGAATAATAGTATCTGTCGTCGGTCGTCCCGGCTTGGAAATGCGATCATACTTGCTTCTTCAAAAAGCTTTGCGTTGGTATTTTTACGGTCTATATAGGTGGGAGCCTTGTTTAGAATCTTGCGAATGCCCCTCATTTGGAACGCATGTAGCTTCTTTGCCATAGCCATGGTTAAGTGGATAGTTTCTAGCCCATATACACTCCGTGCAGCTACGAACCAAATGGATTCCCGTCAACCAGTCTGGGTTGGCGGCATCGAAACGCGAAAATCTGAATCTGTCGGAAGCCGGCATCATAAGAGCAGCTGGATGGGAGGCCAAATGACGACCAGAAACTGACGCCATACCGTACCTCAAACAAGATCACTGGACCTTCCCTTTCGAAACCCAACTTGGCTTACATAATGCCGCCCAGTTGCCACGTCCAGGTCCGTGTAGAAACCGCCCTCACGCGCCAGCACTGCCGCACGGCAAACATCGCTGCGGTAGCTGCCCCTGACAGTCTTTGCATTCAGAACCCGCAAGGCACCATGATCTGATAAGGAAGCAGCCCTGCAAATTATGTCTCAAGATCTGGGATCTGAGCTGTAGCAGCAGACTCTTGAGCGATTGACCTTTGAACACCCGAGGAGGTGGGAAAATGGCCTCTTCTCATTTGCGAAGTAGTGTGGCAAATCGGTGTGGTTATAATGCTCCACCAAGTATCCTTGGCTTCAGAGCGGCGCATGGAGGAGGCTCGGACGTTCAGTTGTCCTCTTCATGGGGGGGCTTTTCAGCTCGTCGGCTCAGCTAGATTTTATCCGGGCGCTTTGAGCCCCAGGAGGCGTGGGCTTTTGAGATTTTAAGTCCACACCATGGTTTGGTAGGCTTCCTCCTAGGCGAAGCTTGTGGGGTCTCCCTACATGTTGAAGGCTTTCAGTCGGAATCCCTTTCCTCGAAGAAGCAATGCCCTGATGCCGCCGCCAGGAGTCCCTGCTCTTACTCGTGTAATCACAAGCATCATAAGAACCTTCGTTTCAACCGGGAGCTCTCTGAGCTGCCTGGGTAGCGAAAGCCAAACATGCCTATACTATAGGAGTCAGTTCTAGTAGCCCCTTCTCATCCCGGTGTGGTTATAGCACGATGTACTCCAAAGCCCTCTAATTCGCACTGGCAATGCCCCTATCATTTGAGCTTAGAGCCCTAAACGGGAAAGCGCCAACCCGCTCACATGAAGGCCCGGCATCGCTCGCAGTCGATGTCACCCAACCAGCGGACACTGAACCAGGGGTTCAGAGCCAACCTGAAATCGGAGGGCTGCCAACTGAAAGCCGCTCAAGAAGCTCCATCCCAAGTGTTTTGGGGAAACTCCAGCTGATGAGTCGGAACGGAAGGAGGCCTCACGATAACCCCACAACTGGCCCAAAGATCAAACCATTTTGCCCACGGGGCGTGTGCCGCACGTTTCGCTGCACAGGGCTGGGCAAAGAAGCGATGCTTCCGTCCTGGCAAAGGCCCGCGCCTCTGTGCCGATGACCATCGCAACAGCAACTGCCGGCCCAGAGATGAACGGCTTTCGACAGAACTTGAGACTGACCTCTTCGCCTCCGAAATCTCCGAACTTGTCGGCCAGATGATATCTCGTGCCAGTTCACGCTCCCACGCTGGCACGCGCCATCAACAGCCAAAGGGCAAAGACAAGCGCAATGCTCTTTGCACATGCTGTCAGCCTCATGGCTAGCGCAACACTGCGGCTCTTCTCTGTGCCACGCTTCAAGTAGAGGCTCAACTGTCAGCTGCAGCAACACTCGCAAGCCAACGCCCCGTAGATGTGGAGTTTGTAAGGTCGCTGTAACTCTTGGTACTCACTGCTTGCTTCAGCAGTCCAGATGCTGCGATAGCAGCTTCTCCTAGACATCATCCCTGCAGGATGCATCGGTCTGACCACACAGCCGGGTCGCAACACACGAGCACACAAATCTCGAACTTCCCATCGTCTCAACTCATTGTCTCTAGTTTCCGAGTTACCGAATGTGGTCGAAGCCCTGATGTGGTCAGCCAAAGCTTGAATGAATCGGAAAGCCCACTTCCCACAGACTTCTCTAGCATGCGAGCCAGAGACTCTAGTAGACCTTTCGGTTATGACGATTGCAACTAATATCACTGGTATGAATAGTAGTACTGCTATGACCATCACTAACATCATCCTTGTTACTGTACGTGCTCCCTTTGAGCCCTCGATGAAACATTCCGGTCCTTCGAAGTGAGGACCAACTGCTGGGGAATCCTGTGCTTTGAGGCCAACTTTCGGAACCTGTTTCTCGCAATTTTTTGCGGAATTAAACTATAGTGGTCCTGCTAAGAAGTAGGTTCGCATCGTTGAAGAAACGTAAGTGGGCTCTTAAGACATACAGGAGAGCCATACAACAGAGGATACGAAATACTAAGGTTAATACAAGGTTTGGGGCACATGATAGTAATTGATATGTGGATAATAGGGAGGGATATGTAGAGATTGTTGCTATTCTACCCGACTTTGTTTTTTTCTCTCTCTCTCTCTCTCTCTCTCTCTCTATACTGGTTATATATATATATACATATATCCAGTCATATATGCTGGTTGGTCCTTAGGCATCTTATGTAATTACGTACTCTATCGAAGACAATATAACCCTAATAACCATATCCCAAACCCTGGCCCAGATTTCCTGGCAGGCCATGCCTAAATGATCGCTCTCGGAACATCCCCAAAAGCTCCAGCCCTAATTAAAAGCAGGTAATGTGTCGCAGTATAACCACATGATGGATTTGGGGAGCTAATTGGTGGTATTTTGAGTACTGTGTTTGCTGCTTGTCTCTCTTCTAACCGGGCTCTTTACATGCGTACAGCTGTTCAGGAGTTTAGGAAGTGCAGGGTTTGCGGAGCCAGCTTGACATCTTGCTGCCCATGCACCGAGTTTTCTTCGGTGGCGCCCGGATTCGGCCAAGTTTCACCTGCGAGCCGGCTACGAGTAAGAAGAAGACTACAGAAACAACTGATAACATATGATATGATGATCATCACAGGGCTGCGTGCTGATGATCTACGTGAGCATGGTAGGGTTTCCGCAGTTTGGCTGAGAGTTGGGGCCTTCGGGCCTGAGGCCTGAAGACGTGAACTGGTCTTTCATGCGAGGATGCGAGGCTCTCCGGGTCTCGATGAAAAGGAGCGCAGCCTCCGAAACGCCTGTCGGACCTCTTAAATAGCATGGTTTCCACAGGCACACTCGCTCAAGGCAACTGGTTTAGGGCCTCCAGCCTCTGCATGTTGGCAGGATAGCAAGCAGGCGATTTTGCATGAGCATCGAAGCATAGTAAACGCATTAAGGGTCCACTGGCTTTATTGCCAATGAGGCCGTAAGAAGTTCAAAACAGCGTTGCCCAGCGATTTTCAAACGTGTTTAGAGACGTTCGAACTCCAGTTCAAGCACTGTCGAACCTTCTCGCTTTGACATTTGTCCATCGCTTCCGAACGAGCGACTGCCAACATGTGCCTGCTTGCCTGCCCCTGGGCTACACATGCTCATGTGTCGTTTATTGCAGGAATGTGCGCATACAGACACTCATCCATCCATCCGTCCATCCATGCCGGAGACGGAGACATAGACAGACGCAGACAGAGCGACATAGATAGATGGGCAGACGACAGACAGACAGACAGACAGACAGACAGCCAGGCAGGCAGGCAGGCAGACAGACAGACAGACAGACAGGCAGGCAGACAGAGAGCTGCACACGCATGAATGCACATGTGAGAGTCACTGCGTTCAGAAGGTTCACCCTCAGCGGCTGTAGCTGGTATAGAGGCTTCCTTCCTATGTACAACTACATGAAAGGAAGAACACACAGGCACCAAAGAAAACACCCTAAGCGAAATCCGCAGAGTGTATAAGCCGGTGCAGGCAAAGTGGCAGTCAGTCGCCACGCTGGGGGCCCGAGGAGTTCTTCCTGAGCATCCCGGACAGATGCGCTTTATACTTTTTCATATATGATATATACATATACATGAATATATATATATGCCATATAAGCCCTGGATTTACAGTAGTACCCTCGAAACCCCAAAACCCTGCAGCAATCGTAAGAAGTCATGTTTACCAAAGTAACTCTTAAAGAACCCCGAGAGTAATCCTTGTAGCAACCTCTGAGAAACCGTTACGAAAGCCTGGCGGAACCAAAGAGCTTAAGAGAGGCGTGGAGCGTCTTACTTTACGGTACCTGCTTGGCCCCTCAATCTAAGCAAGAGTGGCACAGCCATAAGTTGGGCTTACCATGCTTGTGCGGGGATGACTTGGTGCAGGCGAGGTTGATTCAGCTCCCCGGGTTTGGTCGGGAGCTGCCTTTTTGAAATTTTTCATCACTACACGACAGTGTTCAGAGGTTGACAACTCTGGCAAGGGCACTTCAGACAAGGAACAGCCGGAGTTCTGAGGTCTTCGAACAGATTTTCACTATAAGAAGATCGGATTGTGTAACAGAGCCGGGCAAGCGGCTCGATCCAGTTGAAACGTCAGCAGCAGGAAGCCTCAGCTGGAGAAAGCTGTCGCAACGCCTATAGAGTTTGAGGCACCTTATATCATATATGTAATACAATATAACTAATATAACATAGTACAATATACTATAATATACTATAATATACTTCTGCAGAGTAGTGTTGGAGGGAGGTGTCTGCAAAATCCGACACCGGCACTAGTCAGACCAGCAGGAGAAAATTTTTGCGACACGGTCTCAGGGGTCTCGGACGAAGTGATTAGGACTGCAGCGGTCAAGCGAATTGCACGCGCATAAGCTTGCAGTGCATGTTGTGTTCAGGGAGTCCAGTTTTCCACGCTACAAATGGATCAAATGAAGGAAGCCTGAGCAAGAACATTCTGCCTTACCCTGCTGTTATCCCGAACCCCTGCCGTCGCGATACAGCATGCGAAGATGCAGAGGAAGAGAAAAGCCGCGATGCGAAATCCAAGGCCGCCCCTGCGACATCACACGCGGAGACATGCCCTTTCCATGGTCAGACCAGACTGCAACTCGCCGTGCGCTTCTCATTCTGCTTGAACGGAGCAGGATGTAGGGTGGCTCCCCATCACTCGGGAAGTACAGGTATCAGATCAACTCCCTTCATGGACTCTTAACCTGAAGCATGCACCGATGCCTCAAAGCTGCCATCCAAAGACCGCTCGCGTCAGCGTGCGCGGCGGCATCATGGGTGCAATGTTTCTTGGATCATTGGAACCTAAAGAAGCCCAATGCTGCACCGGACTATCGCAATCTGCTTCTGGCAAAAATGACAGGCTCGCAATCAACATGTCCAAGAGAATGTCAAGCGGACCAACACTTAGGAAGATACTTGCAGAATCTTGCAGAAGCTTGGGCTGATGAGAGGAGACAGAATTACTCTCGCGCTGTTTGATTACTTTCAGTCTGAACTCACTTGCTTCTTGAAGCCATACCATGCTGCTTCATCTCATGGATGGCCTTGCCAAGCAACCGTGCTGAGCATCGCATGTGCTGCTTCTCTGCTGAAGCCCATACTTACCATACTCAAAGTTCACTATAGCCATCCTCATGATATATATATATATATAGAGAGAGAGTGTAACACAATACAGGCCCGTGTTTTTCAAGTAAAACACGTGTTTTTGAGGTGTTTTAAGCTCTGTCCAAGATTAGGACGTATGATATCAAGAACACTGAAACTAGATGGTGTTGC
>CAJNJA010018376.1:0-35737 GCA_905231915.1 Symbiodinium necroappetens | reverse complement strand
ACGCGAGAGGAGTTCGAGAAGGCAGGCGCCGCCAGCGGCCGCCATGGCTTTCATGGCTTTCTGTTTGCGCCGTGTGTCGCGAATTCGCGCTTTGCGACCTTGCGATGTTGCAGCTGGAAGAGACTCCATGAAGAAGGATTGTTTTGTACAACCACACATCTAGCAGCATCTACTCGTACTCGTAGCATGTTCTGGAGCTCTAGGATTCTAGTCAACTTGTAGTTTGAACTGTGCAGCCGAATACACGCTATGGAGACTGGTGAAGCGGCACAGATGCTTATCCCGAACTTATGCTTCCGGGATGTGTTTTTGGCATTTCGAAAAGCCGAGCTGAGCGAGTACCCGAGCAAGGAAGCGGCCCAAGGGGTCGACGACGGTGCTCCTGGGATCCTCCAGCAAGTGGCGCAGAGCGATCTTCGCGCGCTGCACTCGTCATCACTCGTCCCAGTCACTGAGATAAACTTTGCTGTACCGATGTTCCAATTCGAGGCAGCACTTTCCGGAATGTGGGTCAGACTACCTCAGTCCAGACATCGATGAAAAGGCTTGGTTCTAACTAGCCGGTTCTCTTGAAGGCCGAATAATTGCCCTTGAAGGCTATTCGAGCTGAGAAGCCGGAGGAGATGTGCCTGGCCATCGCCAGGGCGAAGGCGCTAGGGCCGCTCGGGAAGTGAAGTGTACGTGACTCAGGCTGGTAGCAGTGTTTTGACAGGCCGACGCCCTCGCTCCGAAAGTAAAGGACAGAGACGTCTTGCTGGTTTGCATGGACCAGGCATCACCGGATGCAGCGGGGGAAAGACTTTGAGTCTTTGAGTCGTGATTGGAAGCACATTGACCGTTGGAAGGGGCAGTTGCGAGGTGGTGAGTTGCGACGGGCAGATAAGAGAAAAGCCGGAAACTGAAGCAGAGGCGGCTGTGGAGCACACGTGTTTTCGCGGCAAGCGCCAAAGTCCACGGCATTGAAAAGCTTCAGGCGCGGCAGTTCCTGGAGTCCTACAGGTTCCGCAGTGTAAAGGGGTCTTTGCCGTGGCATTGACCGGGATTCTTTGGTCCCAGGCAAGGCAAGCATGCCAGCTTCATTAACGGAATGGTTGTCATGAATGCATCAACTGGCAGGCCCCCGTGATTTGTGCCATTCGTGCATTCGTGCTGTCGTGCAACTGTTGTCGACAGGTGCGCCTCATCCTTAAACTCATCAAAGGCATTCTGGAAAATCTTTCCGGATGAGGCACAACATCGAGTGCTTGGATGTGTGCAACATGGAGTTTTGTGCTCGAGGAAGGATTCTCGACCTGGACTTTGGAAGTGCGATGCCGGCTTTCCCATGTGCAGGTCGTAGATGCCTTGATCAAGAAGGGCGACTTGTTCACGTGCGCTGGCGGAGTCGTGGTTGGGCCCCCATGGTTCCCAGCTGCAGGTTTCCCACATGTCGCTCACCAGATGGCAGTGAGTCGTGCCAGGTTGAGGATGAGCTGCTTCAACCTTACCTACGTTGTATAGAGGCCCTTCCCGCTGCTGTGGTGCCAGGTAGCCTTGAGAATCGTTGCCAGGGAACGGAAGACTCCGTGCAGGGCCTTCCTCTGAAGCCGCTGCGCATGCTGCTGGCACGTGCTCAAGCTCCGGCATCGGCCTCTGGTGCTGCATGCTGCATCTACTGCACTGTTGCTGCACGTACTGCACTGTCAGCTTGTTGCCAGCTCATGCAAGGGCTAAAGCATCGAAATTTGCAGCTCAGGCTGTGACACACGTCATCTTTGACATGGATGGGTTGCTCCTGGACACGGAAAGCCAGCGCCTTTTCCATCGGCACACGCTGAAGCCGCAGCGAACCTTTGTCAGGCTCTTACAGCGTAGCTCAGCAGGAAATCCTTGACAGGTGGAATAGGTGCGGCCTCAGCTCCAGTCCCGGTGCGAAGCTGCTGGTTGAAAATCGTGGGGAGTTGGCAGGAAGTTCACGTGGGACCTGAAGGCCAAAATGATGGGCAAGAAGGCTTGGGTACAGTGGTGCCTACGGGTTTGGGTTTGTTACTTTCGGAATGGGGTCGCGCCAGATCCACGAATGTGGACAGCTCTTTGGGAGAACGCCTAATGGGACCTTGCGGTATGCGATGTGACAGCAGTCCCGGGAAGCTTGTGGCTCACAGCTGAGAGCAAGACTGGACAAGCTATCGCCAATAATTGTCGCACGCGGAAATGCAATAAACCCTCATCCTGGCAACATAGACTCTAGGCGTAGTGACGTAGTCTTTCGGAATCCTAAATATATTCACAAGTACAGTCCTACAGCAGGTAGAGCGGATACTCAGCCGACTTAGCCTTGCCAGGGTGACCGGAAGCCAGGCCCATGGTGTCGCACAAGACGGCCGCCCGCCCCCTTTTTTTCGCTTCTCTTGCTCAGGCCAAGGCCATGGAAAGCGGCTTCGAGCTGGCGAACCACCAGGTCACCGAGTCACCATTCGAATCCTGGCCTTTGCATCAATGACGAAATTCTGGCAGGTGGCTGGGCTGGTATTTCTTGTGCCACTTCTAGTTGCTCTAGCGTTCTATGTCCGGAGGCGTGGGCGCACCTTGGGCACGCGTTTTGCGGTGTAAAGCTCGTGGACATGTCTGTATGTTTGCAGATCACTTCCGGGCAAGCTGAAGAACCGAGGGAGCTTTGAACATGAGGCAGGAGAAGTGTTGCAATCCTGCAGATCCTGCTGCTTGAAAGAGCTGCAGCACTTGTCTCTCTGCCCACTTTTCACTGCGATCACTGAAGTCCATGGTGGCATCCCCTACAGGATCCTGCAAACGCACAGTCCATGTCAGAGCGGCGGCGTGACTTCTGCCGCATTGTTGCAACAAAAAGAGTGCTTTGCCTGCAATTGGGAACTCGTCCTTTTTTTTAAGCGCCTTGCTCCATGGGGGCAGAGACTCAAGTCTCGAGGCATGGGCACCCTTTTTGGATGACAGGGGCCAGAAACGTCGGGGTCAAGAAGCGCAGGTAAACACCTTGACCAAGGGGACACGCCTCTGCACACTGGCAGCAGCTTTTCTAGAGAGTGTCGTGCATCTGCCGCTAAGAAGGCGGCTGCCATGTCAGGTCAATTGTGTTTGGCAGTTTCCTCCAGCCGGAAGGTGTTCAGAAGGGCTCGTGCTCAAGAAATGGCGATTGGCAAGTATCACATCCGTTTCTAGAATGTGAACTGTTTCACTCGTGACGACTTCCCGCCTAAGCTCATCGGTCCGACTGTCATTTTGCATGTCACTGCACCGGAACTCTCCTCTGAAATCAGCTACTCCTTGCAGAAGACGCAAGCTTCACCCCAGGCCAGCTTATTGATGCGAAGGTTTGCTCCTTTCGGGCTTCGCCTGAGGACCTTTGGGTCTTCACGGTGGAGGAGCGCCAAGCAGGTCGATTCCTCCCAATCGATTTTCCGCCGGGCATGAGCCCAGAGACTGGCGACCCAGCTGCGGAGAAGGCGGAGAAGGGCTTTCAGAGCACTTCGGAGCCTGTGACCTGCGGTGAAATTCTGTTCAGCATGGCTTGCCAGGTCTGCTATCAGAAGCTCAAATGGCATCGGCCTGAACACCCTCTGCAGGGTATGCATGAGAAAGAGGGAGTTGCGGCTTGCGGCTTGTCAGCGGGGTGCGTCTCATCGTCTTGAGCAGCTCAGACTGAGCAATTCAGGTGGTTGCAGCAAGAACTGGGGCGCATCCCTGGTGCAATCGATCTTGGAATGACATCGCAGTGGGCGGTGGTGGATCGAATCATGTATTTCATCAGTGCCAGCCCCGGCTTTGACTTTGTGATGCAACACAAAGTCCCCCCCCGGATTCTGCAGCCGAAGTACCTTGTGCTCATTTCGAAGGCGAGGCAAGAGAACACATGTTTACATGCATGCGTCGTCTCACTCTTGCGTGGTCGTAGAGCAATGCTTGTGCAGGGTGGACAAGTTCGAGTTGCGTGGTTTGCGTTCGTGAGCAACAATCCAGAGCCGGGTGCCACTTCTGGGCCATTCGTAGTGAAGCTTGTGAGCGAAGACCTTCGGTCCGCTGACAGAGATGCAAGAACATTTTCCAAGTTTTCATACACAGCAGCAGCTGCGCAGAGTGCAGACATGGAAAAAATAATTTCAGGCATGGTGCCCCAGATACTGCAAGGTATTGATTCAGACAGATGGAATGCCTTCGAAAAAGCCTAGGCCTAGGCGGCCTAGGTCCACTTGATGCAACTCGAAATGGAGGTTGCCACAAGTGCTTGCCGAGAGATTTCAGGCATTCCCAGAAGCCATGCCCGTGCAGGGCAGACATCTCGCCATGCGAACATGCATGTGGCGAAAAGGACGCTGCAATTCTGTGTTTGTGTTCATTAGTGCAGAGTCTCCTCTCGAAGGTTGCCTGCTTCTGCATCCGCTCGCAGGCACTTGATGCTTGCCAGATTTGCATTGACGAGCTGGAGCGGGTGCTATCGCTGTGCCAGTTTTCCAGATTTCCAAGTCCGTGGAAGACGCGAGGAGCTGTCGGATCTGGTCTCGGCCGAAGACTTTCTCGCAGAGCGAGAGAGGAGGCGGACGTGGGTCACGCGGACGCCGACACGGGACTACGCAGGGACGTTTGGCGACTGCCAGGCTGGAGGTCCTTTTCGCAAAAGCGGCCCTCATGCCTGGAGTTGAGCGACTGGTGCGACACCTTCACAGGCCGAAGCGCGCACGCCTCACTGCCACCGTGCTCCAGTCTTTTTTCGCAGGAGCGGCGTACCGATGGCCGTGGCAACGTCCTCCCATCGTCGCCACTATGATCTGAAGACCAGTCTACATAGAGAACTCTTTGGTCTCATGCATCACGTTGTGACGGGGGACCAGGCAGGACATGTCAGCACTGCAAGTCGGCAAGACCCTTTGCCTTGGGCTTCCTTTGAGACTCCGGCAGGTCAGCAAATCCAAGCCGGATCCGCAAATTTTTAACCATGCTGCCAGCCTTTTCGATGGGATGCCAGCAACTGATACAATCCTCGTCTTCGAGGTGCCTTCGGTGCCTTGTAGTCCGCGACGGCGGTAAGAATGCATGTGAGGACGCCCCGAGCGGTGTAGAGGCAGGTCTTGCTGCAGGGATGCAGGCCCCATTGCCCCTCTCGCAGCCTGTACCTTCAACTGCTGCACACCGAGCCAGGTCTGTCACGTTCCAGACATCAACCTTTCTCGCGACTTGTGTGGACAAGCTCATTGCGAGCTCCTCTCTTTAGAGGAGACTGGTAGGAGCCCGGAAGCAGTCTTCAAGTGCTAACTTCAGCATGAGGACTTTCGCCCAGAAGAATGGGGCCTGCCTTCATTCTGATGTGATGCTTGCAAGCGCGGGGGTGAAAATAGAGATGCTGGTGAGTTCTTGCCGTGGTGATGTCTGACTTCCTCTAGCGAACAACTTTCGTGAGATGGCAGTCCTGCTTGCTTGTTACTGCAGGCCATCAATCAGGGAATCGTCAGCTGAGTCTTCGCTTCGTTCTGACCTCTGATCAGTGTTCGGTCACTGGTTCGACATCCAAGTTTCACGGTCCTGCGAATTGCCAGCGAGCCATTCAGCAACTCTTCGATGAGCGCGAGGAACTGCGCAGCAGCGCCAAGCGTTGGGCAAAGATCTCCTGTCGATTTGCCGTGACATTGTTCATAGAAACCATGCTGGAAAGACAGCAGGCAATCGATTTGAATAATCGCCACGTTGGGAAAGCCGCCGACGCACTGAAAGCTGAAGCGTCCGTGTGAACGTAAGCAGCATGTGGCGGATGCTGGTTGCCTGATTCTCGCATGCAGCCGTTCATGCTCTGGCCAGCAACGCTCAATGTTTGCATGAACAGGGTGTGATTTCTTGGTCAAACGTTTTGAAGCCTCGTCAGCTAAGGAGATTGTTGGAAAAGCTGGAGGAGGATAGGTTCATAGGTTCTCCTGGACTAGGCCTAGGCCAAGCAAGAGGCACCAAGGGACGTCAAGTCCGCAAGGGCTGCTTGTGCCATCGACCGGTGTCCCATATCGCTTTGAGCCCGATGTTGGCACTGCCAGCTCCGGGGATCGGAGATGATGTCTCCAAGCAAGACAGAGTCACATTTCCCCGCTGTGCTTTGGGTCTCCAGTGGCTGAACGCAACTGAGGTGGCGCAGGTTCTTTGTGGCATCCTGCTGCGGTCGCCGATGCCTCAGTCGAAAGTAGAGGATCTCACTTGCAGCAGACATGGCAGTTTTAGCTTAGCCTGGGTAGCTTAGGCGAAGACTAGAGCCGGCGGGCCATGCCTTTCATGCAATCCACGAGAAGCACAAGATCAAGGCTCCTGCGGCTATGAAATCTCGGGATGGGCAGACTTTGTGTGGCGACTTTGCGATGCCATGACAGGGGCCCAAGCAGCGTGAGAATCGACAGAAGGCCAGGCAATGCCAGGAAAGAAAACCGAATCTCATTCAACTCTCACGAGGACGCTCTCAGCGACGAAGAATCACCTCCGCCGGATTCCTGGAGGAGCGCTTGCTTATGTGGCGAGGTGGCTGTATGTGGTTGGTCTACCAAGCTGGACTTGACAGGAAGAAGAAGAAAGAGGGCAGCGGACGAACGGGTGCGTTAAGGCTGAGCCCTCTGCTGACTGGCGATGAGCTTAGTTTCGTGGAGGATATTGTGTGTTTCTTGCGGAGCCCATGCCTTGAAAGTTCAATTGGCCCCATTGCACTCCAAAGGTGAGAACTTGTACACGTTGCTGGAAGTTAGCGAGGCAGCCTCTGTGGAGGCTTCGTGTTGCCACGGCGCAGAGCCGACTCGAGCGCTCGCACCCTGTGCAGCAAATCAAGAAGCAATACCGCAAGCTGGCTCTTCAACATCACCCTGACAAGCAAGGCAGGTGTCCCTTGAATGTTTGGTTCGTTCAACAAGTCCTGAACCAGGGGATACCGAAGAGAAAGGAAGCGGTTTGAGTGAGAAGGAGCGAGCACACACACACACACACAGCGGCTGGTCGCATCGCTCAGTTGTCGGTCCTCTAGGACCAGCACTTCATCAAGATACAGGAGGCGTATGAGGCCGCAAATCAGCATCCCGGAGCATCGTACCGTGGCTTCAGTCAGTTCAGGATTTTCGCACGGCCCACGGCTCTGCACAGGTTCTATCGGACCAGGCGAAGCGGCGGCAGTGACCTTCTTGCTGCCAGGCGGGCCCCGCGCCAAGATGTGCCATGCAGGTACGACTCAACACTTGACTTCGACGATGCGATTCCGGAGGAGGTCCGAACTACTGAACCCTTTGGCATCGACATATGATCCTCTCCACAGTCACCTTTTGGGAGAAGACGGGAAGACGGGATGTGTTGCAGCGCAGGTCTCTGAGTCGGGCGGTTTCTTTGACACCTTTGGGCCGGTCTTCAGACGAAATGCACGCTGGAGCACGAGGCCTTCGAGGCCCTGCCTTCGGCTTTCTTGAAAGTCATCTTCGGAGGTTTCCTGTGCCCGAAATCGGTGACGAGAACACGGACATGGTAAAGGTTCACAAGGCTTTTGCATGCTTTTGCATGCGTCATCCCTGCACCGCAGGCGACTGTTGACACTCCAAGCCTCCTCAATCACCTTACGTTTGTCTGTCCGCAAGCATCTTGATCGAAACGAAACGAATCTCACGATTCGGGGTGGCTTGTGTGACGGTGCAACTCTGCCAAACGAAGCCATCGAAGCGACCGAGTATGCTTTAAAGATACAATACATGGTTACGTGTGTCATACTGACAGAGCTGCATGAGCAAGTGCCCTCGGGATCGTGGGCTCCGTCGGGTCATTGCAAGTAGCCACCCTTTCGCATCAGTTCTATGACTTCTGGCTATCCTTCGACTCCTGGAGAGATTTCTCCATGCACGATGAGTGTCCCTGCACTTCACGACGAGCAGAGCTACCCTTATACCTTCAGTATGAGAGGTACAATCTCGATGATGCAGAATTCCGCGAGGAGCGGAGAGCCGTCAGCGACGGCCGCCAGGAGAAGCCCTTACTCCTTAGTCTCTCCGTGCCAGGAACGGCGGTGGATGGAACGACAGAATCAACGACTTCGCAAGAAGTGACTCCGGCCTCCGCAGTTTTCACATTCTACGACAAGTACACAGGTACCTTGAGGCTGAGAGGAAGAGAATTATGAGACTTGTCGAGACGGCGAGGAGCCTAGAAGGGTCACGGCTTCATCATTGTCTTTTCAACTTGCCTTTGCGGACACAGTACATTTCAGTGTTGGGCTTGGTTGGATTCTGGCACCCTCACACTGGCCTTCAGCCGGAGAGCTGAGTGCTTGCTTGGGGGTGCATCCGAAACGGTCACTTGCGACATGGCTGCTGACTGAAGGCAGAAAGACTAGATCCTCGAATACGGGCTGAAAGAGAGGTCCACGCACTTCCGCCGGCTTTCCCTGTCGTGTTTCGGCAATGTCTTGTGAGGCTCGTGAGAAGAAGAAGCGTGAGGAGAAGGCTCGGGGGGAGGAAGGGGCGAAGGGGCCCGGAATTCGGGCGTGGATCCGAGATTCAATGCTTTTTCACAGGCTGCGCTAGGGCGCAGAGCGGTCGCACAGCCTTCGTCATGTGCCCTACGAAGTCCCCAGATTCACCAGCTTAGGACCGGAGGAAGCCATGCCTGTCCCGAATCGCGATGCGAGACTTGAAGCGTCGTCTCCTTGCATTCAGGCTAAGGACTGTAAGCTGAACCCTGCGACTGCAAACCATGAAGAACCATGCAGACCGAAGCATAGGGTGTGCATACACTGACCTGAACTCACTCCACAATAGTCCCTGATTGCTGTTTGCAATTGCATGGGCCGGGGCGATTGCTCAGCCGGTTTACAGAGCAGTTTTGAGGAGAAGAGAGCGCGAGCGAAGCAGGAGGAGCAGGAAGCAAAGCAAAGAGAGGAGGAGGAGCCGCTCGTCCGTTGTCTTTTGTATTCCCTATGGAAAAGTCCTGCTGCTACGTGAGGAAAAGAAGCGAAAGGCAGAACAGGAAGAAGCCGAGAGGGTGGAGAAGGCCGGGGCTGAACAGTCGAATTTGACGACATGCACAGTGTGTGCCGATGGACACCGTTGCCCAGGAGCGCGTGTTGCGCGAGCAGCGGAAGCAGAACAAGCAGGTGCCGTCAGAAGCAAGATGAAGCAACGCAGTCTTGTCAGTCGTGCCGACACGCATGCGAGGTGGCCAAGACCTTGAGGCAGCGCTTCAAAAAGATTGTGCAGGGGAAGTGCACTCTGCAGCAGTTGGAGATCGAGGAGTGATTGGTGTGGATGGCTGTGAGTGCGAGTTGTGGGAGTTGTTACCGTCTTGTCTTCTGTATGTGAGTCGCTTTTGATATTGGCCAATGCCGCAACTACAAGTATTACAAGATAGGGATGGCCAAGCTGAAGATGACATGACTGGCCTTGGCCTTCAGGGCTTGGCTCTTGCAGGTTCGGGATCCGTTGCAAGCATGTCGCGTGTTTACTTGAGCTGGAGCTGATCTTCTGCGCAGGAGCTTCAAGACTTCTGTCTCCTGATGGATGCGGAGAAACTGGAAGACCTGTGCATTCATCTTGAGGCCGTCCTGCCGTGAGAGTGGCAAGTCGTTTGAAAACAGCGGCTTGCAGGGAATAGCGGATGTCAAAGAGTCGGAGGCCTTCGTTCGCTCGGAGCTTTGTGAGGCAGGCCGCGAGCTGTTGCCACTTGCTGCTTCTGTCAATCAGTTGCGCATTTCTGACACACCAGTCCCCGTGCATTTGGCAAACTAAGAGGTCGTCGGTAACCCCACATAACATTCGTCTGCTATTGATCAACACATTGCGCACCTCCCAGGTCAGACTTTGCAGAACTCTATCTATCTTCCCATCAAGTTGACTGCCATTGAAGTGCCGAGCCCTTGACGATAGACGCCCGATAGTACGATCAAGCAGCCCCTGTCCTCAGCAGCAGCGACTCGAAATAGTTAGGCTGGCATTGAATTGTGGCATTGGTTTAGCAGATTATGCTACTGATTCGCAGACTGGACTTGACACACTGGTCACTAGGCCGGAAGACGGTATACGGCACCCATACATGCCAAGCCAGCTAAGCCAGCCAATTTTAGCCAGCTAAGTTCAGCTGCCGCGCAAAGACAGAAGACGGCGTGGGCATAGGTTCAACGGACTCGAGGTCGAAGCAATGGGGCTCGCCATCACAAGCGTCCGAGTCAACAGCTGTTTGTGCCCTCACAAGTGGCACTGCAAAGGCATGCTTTCACTTGGCGATGCAGCTGCAGCGAACTTATGCTCTCCACTTGTGCTACGGGAACTCTGGTGAACTACACCATGCTCTTTTTTCGTTCAGCCCAGAGAATCAACAAGAAAACTTCGTCCGACCAGAGCCATTTCAGCAAAACTTGACCAGGACCACTCCCCTGCTTCTGCTGCTCCTGCTGCTGCTGCTGTCGCTACTGCTGCAATTCACTGCTGCTGCCATTGGAGCATTGCCGGTTGCAAAGTTCCATCCCCGAATGGGGAAGCCACCGAGACAGTGAAGGCAAGCGGAGCCCATACCGTGATAACAGCCGCAGCGTCCAAGATCACTTGCCAATTCAGTTGGGCAGTGGTTCCTACAAAGCTGGGACAAATCAGAGATTGCTGCGGATGAGATCAAGCTAACGACCTGTTCGCGTGCAAGTCTGTGTAAACAATGCGACGGCCGGGCGGCCGCGAGGATGGCACGGCTATTTTTGGGAACACAGCCGCGTCTTGCGAGATTGCCCTGCGTTGCAGAGTCTGCAAGAACCGTCGCGTCGTTCCAGGGGGCTTTGGCAGTCGTGTGCTGTTGGTGTTTGCCTCAGACTCCTTACCTGGGGTAAAAGGCAGTAGGTTCTCGTCGATTTGTTTGGTCGGGTACGCTTGCAATCGACACGGATGAGTTTGCAAACAGCGCCCATGCCGCCAACAAAGCGTTGCTCGCCTCAAGCACACCTTTCTCATCCTGCTCTGGACTCTAGTCACAGTGGTTTCCACCAGTTTATCAAACACGGGAGGAGTTTCAGACCTTGCAAATCCTTGCAACCTCAGGCACGAAAGCGACGCACAGACGAGGAGCGGCAGCGACGGGAGAGGCAGAAGATGCCAGCGCCTAGCACCGGCCAGGCTCTTGGCAGACTGGGCCCTCTCTTGACCAGGCAGAAGCTCGAAGCAAAGAAGCGCGAGGAAGAGAAGGCCACAGAATCAAAGGACATTGGCTCTGGTTAGCTTCCTTTACCGCGGGGTTGTTGATTTCTATGTCACAGCGCTCGAAAGGAGGCGGCCCCGTGGGCTGCAGACGAACTAGGTCTTCTAGCAAAAGGGCTGCAAAAGCACGGAGCCGAAGCGATGGCGTCCGGCTATCGCAGCTATCGCGGCTATCGCACCACTCAGGTTTCCAGGCGGAATGGGTGGGCGCTGGAGCTTGATCACGCCGCACGCTAAGTTTCTCGATGTCTCACGCGCAGCGCATTTCTGCAGTTTGTTTTATTGGATAGTTGGTGCCGCGGTATGCTGCAAAGATGCAGGAAGATGCTGAACGACAGCGGCTACCCTCGAGCGGAGAAAGAAGTGGTCGAGAAGACCAAGGACGGGGCCCGGGGCAGACCCAGAGAGCCCTGTCCGAATGTCCTTGCCCTCGCCAGGAGCTCTCTGAGGGCCAGTCGCTCCGCTCCATGGGCTCCAAACTCGCCAGCGACTTCCAGGCGCCCAAGGCCAAAGCCAAGCCCAAGGTGCGGACGCTGAGCGAGCCTTCTTCCTGCGATTTTGCGAAATCTTGCAGATCCTTGTGCAGGCTGCACCACTCCAGGCCAGCAAGCAACAGGGTAAGCCCAGCAAACCTTGCGCGACAGACAGCCTTGCTACTTTCAGGCGGAAGCGGAAGATTCCAAAACTGCTGCACGTTCTGCAACATCCGCAGAGAAGTCTGAACCGTCAAAGGCCCGTGGCTAACATGGTATGCAAGTTCGCTACCAGCATCCCACCCAGGATGTGGAATGGACAGCAGAGCAACAGCAGGCACTTGAGAAGGCACTGCAAAGGCCGTAGAGGGGGGTTTGGAAATTTCTGGGTATCGCCTTCCCCATTCCTTCCCTTTGAGGCACCCAGCAAGCTTGGACAAGAACGAGCGCTGGAAGCTCATTGCGGCTGAGGCAAGGGCTCCCCATCCACAGGACTTTATAGTGAAGGTGACAGGCTGGCTACTTGTACATGAAGCGCAGCTTCTTGCAACAAGAAACCTTCCTTGGGGTGTCGACTGCGGACTGTAACATCGTCAGCGCTGCAGGGCCTCGGCCGGTTGACTTGTCATGTCGCAGGTCCCGGGCAAAACAAAAGCCCAATGCGTGGAGCGGTTCAAGTTCTTACGAGAGCAGCTCAGCAAGGCCTGCGGCTGAGCTGCGACATGCTGTCGGCACTGAGCTTGCAGAGTCTGCGAGGCCAAAAACTGAGCGATCTTCGCAGCGCTTTCATCGAGGGGGACTTCATGAAGCAGACCAGCTGACAGATGTGGAGGTCGACGGGAGATCAACGACATGACAGTCAGAAGTTGGAAGCTGGAATCGGACATGCTGTTGTGGTCCGACGGCCGACGGGCTACATCAAGTCATCCTGGGTTTCCGAGCAGCAACGATGCCGTAGGCTCGCAAGAGCCTCGAGAGACACCACGGTGCCAGTGCGGGCGGAAGAAGTTGCTTTGACAGGACTCATTTCGCAGCACGTGTTTTTGCTGGCCTGACAAGTCGCAGTGCATTCTGCTGTGCCGCTTTGCTCGGCTCGATAATTGGGCGAGGGAGGGGAGCCACTGAGATATGTGCATGATCAGTTGCTTCAAGAACCCAGCCAAGACGCGCTAGGCTTATGTGATTCGGAAAGCTGGCTTCGGTGAATGAGATGAGTAGGTTTTTTTTTGCCGCAGCCTGCATATGGGGTGGTGGTGCCAGATATATCTTCGCTGTGCGCTGCATGAACTAGTACGGAGGATGCGTGTAGCAGCCCAAGCGGCCCTCCAGCCAACATGAAGAGCTGGGCAGTGCGACAACTAGCTTCGGCATTGCCTGCGACCGAGACGGAGTGACAGCACAACATCCTGCGCAGACCGAGACATGGCAGATGGTTGTCCTGCAGGTCTGACTACGTCGACGGCATTTCGCCAGAGACAGTGCAAGCTAGTCTCGGCCGGGATATCGGCATTCTGGAGCTAAGCGGAGCAAGGGTGAGTGCACAGGTGGCCACAGTGCGCTGAGTAGCTGGAGAAATAATGGACATATATGGACCTTGAAGCTTGCCTGGAGAGCTCAAGACAGGCCGTCGAGAAGTATGGGCTTGAGCTGCTCAATAGCGAGCTAAGTGTGGATGCCTGGAGGCTACAAGTTGTGATTCTGATGTTCCGACAGTCGGGCCGCTGTCGGAGGCCAGAGTACCGTGGCGTCACTTGAGCTCGCAACCCACCACGCTTTCTGTGCGTTCTGTGCGCTTGGAGCTTCGCTTGCGTTCCAAGCAGCTGCATGGCCTGCCAAAATCCAGAGCTTGCTTCTTGAAAAACAGCACCCATCCTCAGTGTTTGAGCATCTTCGTTAGTTGTGGACTTTTGCGTTCCAGGTTGGAGCTTCCAGCAGGGTCATAGGATGTCAGAGGCTTCATCCGAACCCGAAGTTGACACGGGGTCCACCGCAGCATCAGCTGACCTTGCCACTGAGAACTCTTAGGCGACCGTCGCGGAGCTAGACATGCGTTTGCTGATGTTAGTTGCGGTGCCCCTAAGCATGTTTCGCCAGTATCACCTTTTCCTGACAACAAGAGCTGTCCTTGCATTCTACGTGTCCGAGTCCGTAGTTGGACAGCTGTGGGTGCTGGCGACCACTAAGGGTGCCAATGCATGGACAGCCTCAAGAGATCAAAGAGGCAGAGGCATCCGCACCGCTGCATTCTATCATTTCGCTTCTGCTGATGCCGGCGAGCTGACAAGCTCCCAAACTGTGCTTTTTGTTCCCCAGGTCAAGAAGTGCGAGGAGCAGATGCTGACTGAAGCGAGCTCTGTGCTGGGCTCATCATGGCTCATCCGATGCAGGCTGTTCCGGATGGCATGTGCATGCGATGCGTGCCTATGAAGTCGGGTCACAAAGGTCCAGGGCAGCTCCTCGGGCTTTATGCTTGGTCGAGTTGCGCGCGTCTCGCATGCGATTTTGCGACAACTGCGGGTGACCTTGGGCAAGCTGGAGGCGTGCACCATGTACACGCGAGGCATTCTTCTAGTTTTCCTTGACTTCTTGCAGAATCTTGCATGTTCAGGCACACGTCCATCACGAACTTCCTGAAAAGGCTCCTTTGTTTGAAGGCTTCCAGTGCGGTCCTGTGCCCTGTCAGCGAGAAGCCACTGCGCCAAACAAGGCTCTTCTGACACTCTTGTTGGGTGAGTCGCGACTGGAAAGCGTCGGCAACGACTGGACAAGCCTGCCGCTTTTGGAGGAGCCTGACCTGCGCAAGGCTCGTCAGTAAAGTTGCGGAAGATTTTCCAGAGGGTTGATGGTGCTTATTTGCTTAGCCTCTGCAGTCGGAGCCCATGAGCGTGATCAGATCACGCTTGCCGTTGGAGGTGCTGAGCTTTTCCGGCTTCGAAGTGCGTCTGGGAGGTGGGGTTTTGTCAGCTCGCATTGAATGGTTGGATCATAAGAGCCCTCGCCTGTGCTTGCACTGATCTGCTGATCTGCCTGGGCCGTGATTGACATCAGTCACCCGGCTTATACCCTCAAAGGCAAACTTGCGGGATCTCGTAAACCCGCAAGCCGCAAACCTGATCTTCACAAGTCAGCCAGTATCGCTGACAGAACCATGCGGTGTGCCATGCATCGCAGTGTAGATATTGGAGCGAGCCCCAAATATCTGCAGCCAAGCCATGTCTGGTGGACTTATCATGCTGTTCCTTGTCAAGGATGATGCTGGTCCGAGCATGTCCCAGCATCGGTTTTGAGAGGTCCTCGTGGGATCTGACATACCCATCCGATCCAGCTTTTTCTATGGGCTGCTGCATGTTGAGAATCCAGTGCGCTGAGTGTTGCAAAAGTCGTGCAGGTCGGGAACTCTTTGGCCCGCTTTCCCTACAAGCGAAGCTGCTGCACTCCCCAGAGCAGGCCCTTGCAAAGCTTTGGCTGGAGCTTCCGCAGGAGCCGGCATAGAGTCAGGTAAGGTCATCCAGCTACATGTAGTGGGGTTTTCAGTGTATTATCGAAGTCGGAGTTAGCAAGCCGTTCGGCGCTTGGAAGAGTTTCGTCGCGTGCCTTCAGATGGCGAAGCCCCCGCCATTTTCAGGGTCATTCAAGATATTCGAGTTAGATGGAGTTAGGTGGTGTTGCATGCAGGAGGCAGATGCAGCTTTTCGCATATCCGCCGAGATGCTGACAGAGCTGAGAAGCTGGTTCGACTGGGCTGTGCGGCAGTATCTAACCACCTATTGCAGCGACGGAAGAGAATTGTCAGAGGCTGCAGGCCAAAAATATGCATTTCTTTACTCGCAGAAAATAGCTGGTGGTGCATACGATGAGATCCTTCTTGCCAAGCTGGAAGAGGCTGCCAGCGCCAGATGGTTGGCGAAATGGAGGAACCAGTCGCGTCTTAGTTGCTCCAAGGCGTCTTCGGGGTCACAGACAGGTGAGCCTAGTCAGTGGCAGTGGTGGGGTTGGGCGACAAACGCGGCTTATGGGCCTTCTTTAGAAGCAGAGCCTGAAGCTCGAGATGCATGGATGGAGCCGGACGCATCTGACACCGTCCCTTCCGTGAGGGCTTTTCTAGATGAGGTCAGTGCGAGCGAGCCGCTACCCGAACTTGCAACACCGACACGCCTGGAAGTAGACATGCTGATACCACAGTACACCGCCCGCTGCATTGCCTCAGGCACGCCAACTTGCTACCCCGTGGAATAATGCTCGTTTCAGCATTTCTTCTCTGTCCCTGGCCAGGTGGATTGCTCACGGCTTCCGTCGGAGGGGTAGCGTTTTCCCTGGCCGTAGCTGCCGAGACAGATGGATCCGCCACATCTGCTTTGCAGCGGCGCATCTCCACGACCGTCAAGATCTCGTCAATGGAAGCGTGCTTGGACGGACAGCCTTTCGTACAGCTATTGCAAAAGCCGGGCGTGCGGGCACAGGCAAGATCTTTTGAGACAGAGGAGCAAGCTCGCAGGCGTGGTTGTTTGCGAAATACTTTCATGAGACGTCGAGTATCGCTTATGTCTTGTCATGCGAGGCTGGAATCCGGAGATGGAATGCAATTACGCTTGGTGGCAGAGGAAAAGCCAGGCATGCCGTGGGACGTTGCGGTGTCCTTGTTGGGTGAGCCAGTGCAGGCCGGGGTCCGGGGACTCGCCCACCGGTAAACAGAGGCTTAGAATGGGGTCTTCAGCATGTAGTGTACTGTAGTGACGGAGAGTGTTTTTCCCCCCCCTCTGCAGGTCCAGCTCGCCCCTTGGAGTTTGCACGGTGCTCTGCGGACGGCGCATGATGTTTGGAAAGCATGGCATGGCGGGGGCACGGACTCTGATCCGGGGTTTCCCGATCTTCTGGAGGTCCCGGAGGAGCCAGATCCTCTTGGCTCCACAATGGGCTTCGAGAATCTTGAGACTCGTTTGACCCTTCGTGTTGAAGTCGAGGCACCCATTCTGCGCTTGCAAGCTTGGGAAGATGGAGCTGCCCTCGAGCTGCATCTCGGGCGCTTTTTCAGCAGGTCCTTGGAGAAGCAGAGGCTGAAGGATTCACCCAATGCGCTGACTACTCTTGTTGACCAGGAAGCCGAAGCCATCAAGCCAACTGCATTGGCGAACTTTGCCGTGCTTTGCGAACTTCGTGATACCAGGCTCATCCTCATGGAGCCAGGGAGCGAGGATCGCAAGCCGTACGAGCCATCGACAATTGTTTTCGGGGCATTTCTTGACGAAAAGATCCAGCTGCACACGGAGGCTACCAAAATACGTCTACACATAGACCCCGTTCTAGTACATTTGCTCGGACAAATTCGGGGAGGCCTTGATTTTGCGGTGGCGCCTCTGTCCAAGGACTTTGTGGGAGCTTCGCCATCGTCTCCTTTATGGAGGCAGCCTCGCAAGCCCAAGAAAGCATCAACGTTTGTGGGTGCACCCCTGAGCTTTAGTCTCGCGACCAGTAGCCTGGACATCATCTGGGATCCTGAGGGTGGTCGCGGTGTACATGATGGATCAGTGAAGGGACATGTGGCTGGATTCCGGCTTGGTCTGGATGCAGATGCCGTTGGGATCAATCTTGCGAGCAGTGCGCAAGATGTTTGGCTCGATTGTGGAGACCGGAGGTTTCTTTCCAGCCTGGGGCATGTGGATCTTACGGCAAAGTATTTGCTGGATGCTGTTCGTCTCCAAGTCTTAGCCCCACCTTTGGAGCTTCGTTGGGCAGCTGAGTCCGTCAGGAAGGGACGGGCTGCCTGGGAAGCCGTCCAAGTGCATTTGCAGACCGGGCAGCACGAGGCCTTGCGAAGGTGTGAGAGAACAACGACAACGCGCAGCGAGCTCACGGAGCTCAGCGAGGTCAGTGTGTCCCGTGCTTTGTGGGATCGCTTTGTGGCGGAACGGACGGAAGAACTGCGGGGTGCCTGGGATCAGGCCTTCACCAACTTATCTGAGCACTCGATCTCGAGCTCTGGCAAGCCCGTGTGCGTGGATGTCTGTTTAAAAAGCGAAGAGCTACGTGCTGTTGTGCTGCGGCCGGGGCTGTCGAGTCGCGAAGACGCAGAGGAGATCCGAACGACAATTCTTGGCATGGAATGTCGCTTGACACGCCAAGAAGAGCTGCAGCTGACCTCGACCCTTAGCAGTTTGGAGGTTTGGTTGGGAACGCGCCTTCTCCTGGCCCCACCGCAATCAGACCTCCCTCTCCTTCATGCAAAGGTCTCGCGCCGCCCGAGGGGCCACATCGACGTCGACGTGACATGGGCGCAAATTGCGCTTGTCTACCGCCAGCGGGACTTCGAGAGGATGGCAAGCTTGTGTCATCAAGAAATGTCTGCAGCGGACCTGTCCCAAACGAGCGATTCTGCAGAGGTCAGGAAGCCGGTGCAGGATATACCAACAGCATCTGCCATCGGAGAGGGAGAAGAGCCAGAGGCGCAGCGCAGCAAACTTCTGAAGTACTGCTTCAACATCGATGCTCCTTTGCTATTCCTCCCGGCCAGCACGGGAAAGAGATGTGATGTCGGAGCGCTGTCTGACCGTCGTGGTGGTCTAAGCACTGATAGGAGTCTATCTCAGAGGACTTTCCTACCGCTGCCCGACGAAGGTTTTGGTGTTCTGGATCTGGGCAACTGCTTGGTTGAAAATGACACTGAACAAGCACATGATCCAACAATCCGTGTCCTGCTTCGGAGACTGCAAATCTTTTCGGTGGCGTCGAAAGACAGGGACAAGCATCAGACCTGGTATCAAGTGTTGCAGCCCGTGACTGCGAAGGTGGAAGCGCGAAGCTGCGCTGACTGCTTGGACATCGTGGTGCATGTTCCCCTTCAGTCTGAATGTGTCCCGGCGGCGTGTCCAGACCCACTTCGGCCAGCTGCGAGCTCTCTCTCTCCTCTATCCAGCATCAACCTGGTCAACCTGACACGTGCACAAGCTACCCAGCTCTTCGATGTCCTGTACCTCAACCTCACGTATGCTTCAGCTGATGAGGCAGCTCGGTGCAAGTCAGAAACTGTTCTTCGTACTCCTTTGTGGGCTCACACCTGTCAGGTTGAAACGCTGAAAGCGAATCTCAAGTCACGTCTTCAACAGGAGGCAGAGCGCCTGACAGAGTCCAGAGGCTTCCGGTTTAAACTCGCGTGGACAGGGTCGCTCGTCGTCGACGCTGGATTCACCTTGTCCTCACCGTTGGCCCGATTGGAGATGGCAAATGGATTCTTTGAGTTCCGGCGTCCTTTCTCGGAGGGCGAGAGTGTCGAGCGCTTTATTACCTTCGCATGTGAAGGTGGTTGCGTCAAGGACGCTCGGAAGGGACAGTCGAGGCTCTTGATTGACCTGCCGCGTCTGCCACACCATGGTCTCCAGATTTCAGCAAAGCTCCCAGCCGAGCAAGACGGCATTACCTGCTTGGATGTGAAGCTGCATCAGTGCCCCGCCCGATTGGTAGAAGCAGCATGTCAGCAGATGCCAGTAGAACAGGCGAGACACAGTAGTTTCGGCACGGATTCGATGTTTCGCCTTGTGGCTCTTGAGGCCCAACGTGTGGCTTCTTCCGCAGCTGTGGACAGACCTCCTCACATGGGCAACGTCAGTTTACCAGCAGAGCGCGCAAGCCGATTGCATTGCGGGTCCCGGCGAGGGATCCAGAGCTCAAACCATTGAGGCATCTGAATCAGCTAGTTTATGGTTTCGCATGTTTGGCACAGCTTGCATTGTCAGTCACAGGCCTTACCAATGCCTAGGCCATCCTTCTACCTATCTTCGGAGGAAGGATCTTTATAACTTGTTTACTATGCTTCTCTATTTCCGATTCCGAGCGCCCTTCTCTCTCGCCACAACAGGTGCATGTCCAAGACGGGGCTGTGAGACTTCCCATCGCCTGGGATGTCGAGCACTTTGCGTTGGTTGGAGATGTGCTGCTGTCCATGAGGTCTACTGGGGACAAGTTGACTTTCGAGAGGCTGGAACTGCCCAACGCTCGGATCCTCCGTGTCAGCGACAGCCAGACTGCAAGCCGACTGCTTTGCGAAGATGCCACCTTCTTCGCGAAGATTGCCAATGAGAAACGGTCCGCTGCTGGTGTGCGGCTCAATGCTTATTCGGCAGAGATTGTCAAGATTGGACCCATTGAGCTTCGACTCACTCTCCAAGATGTCCTTGAATTGTCAGACATGCTCAATGCCGTAGTCGCCATGGAGGCAGACACATCAGAGCCCGAAGAGGAGATTCGATTAAGAGATCCACTGTCGTTGGTCCAGCGCCAGAAGATCAGTCTTGATGCTTCGATTGAGATCGATGGAATCCAGTTGCGACTGCTGGCGCCCCGGCCGGTGGTCGAGTTTGCTTTGGGATGCCCCCTTCTACAAGTGCACATGCAGTCGTCGCAGGGCCAGAAGCCTATCGGATCGATTTTGCTACAAAGCCTATGGCTTCGCATTGCTGCCTTGAATGAGCGAATTGCAGCGTGGGAGCCTATACTCGGCAAGTCCACATGGAACGTGGACTTCTCCAGCGCTGTTTCTGGCACACACCCTGAGGCCAAGATGGAGCTCCACGCTGCCCCCTGTTCCCCGATTCAGCTGGCGGTGACAGTTCCAGTGATTCGAGCTTGCTCTAGGCTGGCGCAGAGTTACGATGATGCGGTACAAGCAGCCGCGAAGCTCAAAGGAAAGCGCTGTGAGCCGAGACTTGCGAGTGAGAGCACGAAAGAGAAGTTCGAGGACACGGTCTTTGGGCTGAACTTGACTGGCCTGAAGTGTCTGGCGACTCCTCTCTCCTTCACCGACGATGTGCACCACTTTTTGACTTCTGATGACCAGTCCAAGGCTCTAGCGCTGACTGCTGAGCCGCAAGGTCTGGATCATCTGTTGTCCTCGAAGGAGCTGAAGACACTGCATTTGCAAATTCCGGGCCTTGTTGGAGCCCCCAAACAGGTGAAGGTAAAAGCCGGCGAAACGACTCTCTGGCACACTAGCATGGGTTGCTTGGTGGTGAGGGTGCTGGTCACTTGCCCACCACAGCTACTTCTGGTGGTTTCTTCTTCATTCATGCTCGTGAACCGGACGCTTCTAGATCTTCATGTCAGGTTGCTCGGTTGTGAGAGGAGCGGGAGCGGCGGGAGCGGCGGGAGCGGTGGGAGCGGTGGGAGCGGGCACGGGGCTGGGCATGCTGGGCGCTTGTGGCCGGCTTTCTGCATTCCGACAAAGCTCTTGGAGCCGAGTGGACCAGCGGTTCCTTTAGAGCTAAGCACTCTAAGCGCTCTGAGCTCCGAGTCCGAGGAAGCCGAAGTGGAAGCCAGCTCCTTGTTCTTGCCTTCCAGTTTCTGTCTTGCTTTGCTGCCTCAGATGTTGAAGAATGCAAACGCATCCTTCCAGCTACGGCCCTCTCCGGCTGCGGTGGGCGGAGTTTCTTTTTCCTGGGGGGCCCCGATTCATCCGAATCAGTTTGCTGACTGCCCTGCATTGTACTCTCGTTCCGTCGCCTCAGATTTCAACTTGCCAGTCTACGGCCTGAGACTCTCGTTGGACAGCCAAGCACCAGGCGCGTCGATGCAAGGCATGCGCCAAGTGGATGTGAGAGCTCCGTTCAGTCTTTTCAATGCTTGCCCTGTGAATCTCTGCTACGAGTTACGATGGCTATCAACTCAAGAGGGCTCCTGGGCACCACAGCAGCTGCAACGTACAACAGATTCTTGTGAAGCGAATGAAACTCTTCACATTCATGACGGCTACGGCGGCCTTTGGGAAGTACCTCCGAACGGCTTCGTTCTTGTCGCGCCTTTGCTCTTGCGCCATCGAAGCTTCCAGTGGTGGGCTGGGAACCGCAAGGAGCAGCAGGATTGTCCCAAAGGAACAAACATGCTGGAAGTTGAACGCAATGGACAGCGAGTAGAGTGGCGCTTCTGTGGGGCGAGAAGGGGAAGTGTGGAAAAGCATCAGCCCTTACGCCTGTCACCAGGGGATGAGGTTCCCATCTACGACTTGCCAGAGCAATTTGGTGCCGCTCAGAGTGGTGGTGTACTACGACAGGCTCTCCATCGCAACGACACGAACTTGCCGCCTCTCCTTCTTGCTGTCGCGCTGATGGACAGGAGCACCGGGAAAAAGTCAGCATGGTCTTTGGTCACTCCGGTACTTGTTGAAGGCAGTATGGCCTCTGTGCCTTTGGATCTGGGCAAAGGGCTTTGGTTGCGGTGCGCACGACGAACAGGGCAGTGCCAGGCTACTGTGTTTGCAAACTCCTGGTTCAACGATGCTACCGGTCTGGGTGCCGTCGTGCTGCGAGGGAGACAGCCGCTACCTGTGTTCAACAGCCTGGCTGTGATGGATGCAGAAGCATGGGGTGATGATCTGGAGGAGGATGAGGACAGGTCGTTCTTCTCTGTGACAGCTTCCGCTGGCTGCCGGCCTATCCAATTGCCCAATGTAGGAGTTGGCCAGTCCGTGAAACTGTGCCTGACAGATTTGCACCGCTGTATCCTGAAGAGCGAGCGGATAAGCTTGTCAGGCTGCCATGCAGCAAACCCTACCTGGGGCTCTACCCTGGTCACACTCATGCCTGCTCTGCTCGTTTTCAACACATTGGAGTGTGATTTTGGCATCAAGCAGGAAGGTGCCCAGAACATCCTGTGGCTAGCGCCGCTTTCGCAAGCTTCCTTCTATTGGTCGGAGGCCAATTGCCCTCGACGCGTACAGGTGGCTCTTCGGAGAACGAGGGAGGGTGGTGACCTGGCTAGTGGCCGTGGTGAGCTGGTCTGGTCTGCCTCTTTTGACGTCTCCGAACATGGGCTCGGGGCCTTCCCTATAGTTCTTTCAGACACGAGGCTTAAGGACTACCTGTTCTGCATACAGGTCAGCCAATGCTCCGGACAGCTTATCACGATTACGGCCGCGGGATCGCAGGCTTGCCATCAACTCATGAATCGGCATCCGTGCCTGATGGTTGACCTTTCGTACGAAGGCATTGCAGATGCAACAGACTGCACTTCCCATTTCGTGGCAGTGCACGGTACTCGAGTTGCATTTGGCTCCTCCGGTATACGCCCGTTTCAATTGAACGGGTCCGTCACATTAATCATGGTGGATATCCAAAGCCAGAAGACCTCGTGTCTTACTCTGAGGCTGAACTGCCCCGTGAGCCGAACCTTGGAGCCATCTTCCGAGTTGCCTATACCAGTATGCATTCGGTTGGAAGTGGTTGACCGAGTGGCTCATATCTCGATTTCTCCTGTCAGCGTTCTAGGAACCCTTAGTGGCGAAACTTCTTCTCCTCTGCTGTGGACGTTGGACATCGACATCCGTATTCCAGCCCTTGAAATAGGGATCATGAGCAGCAAGTCTTCGCATGGAGAGACGTTGCGATGTGACCTATCGAATTTGAGTTTGAGGTGCAGCCAAAGGAACGGCACCCGCACCTCTGTCATAGAGCTCGTTGCGTTGCAGATCGACCACCATCCAAGATCAAAGCGGAAAAGTTCTCAAGGAGCATCGGTCGTAATTGCATCCTTGGACCAAGGCCACCCGCGGATTGAACGAGAGAAATTAAGTGGCACCGATGTTGCACTCCGCTCCGTGTGCCTGGAGTTCTTCCCTGCACCTTGATTGCCGTAGAAAGTTATCTGCGTTTTAGTCGGTATCCCAAGTTAGCAAACCCCAGCCCCAGGCACAAGAGACAGAAGAAGTCATCTTGGAATGCAATGCATCTGAAGAGCTGCTCGGAGAGCTCAAGGATCTTCTTAGCGAGGCGACACCACCACAGCTCGAAGGACTCAGCCTGATTGATATTGCTCGTATTGCGGGCCATACGTATCATACCACCTTGAACGAGCAGCCACAGCCAGCGAGGAAATACATACTGCAGGATGTTCAATGCGGGGACTTCAAGATTGGCATTTGGTGCAAGCTGAGTAGTGCTAGCCTGCCAGGTGTGATCAGCACCATGCTCAAAGTCAGCAGCTTCTCGCATACGCTTGAAATCGGGGGTGCCCGCGTCAAACTGCCAAGGCAACGATTCTTCAGCAGTGCGAACCCTTTTGAGGGATCGCTTGAGGCGCTGGCAAACCTTCTGGTCGAAAAGTACAAGCCCTTTGTCTCGAAGTCATGGCGATCAATACTTAACAATTCGAACGCCGTGCTCGGGGGGTTCTTCAGTCGCTACACATGGGCTCCACGACAACGCAGAATCGAATCACCGAAGCCGTCCTCAATGCTGCTGCTGCTGCAGAGCGGCATTGTTAAGCTTCGAGGAGAGATCGAAAGAACGGAGGTCAGTCGAGCTCGTAAAGCTGCAAGTGATCTCCCTCTGGACGGAACTGGTCTGGCATGTGCGTTGCAAAGCCGCAGCGTGAAGCAGGTCCAGACTTTCGTCAGGCACCAGACGGTTCACAGGATTTCCCTGCCGAGTTCAATCATGTTGTGCTTAATAAATCTGACAGGGTGCTCGTGGAGATGCTTGGTGGACAAGTGACTGATGAGCATCGCTGTGCCCAGTACTGCGAGTCCTTGCTAGGTGGGAGCTTAGAGTGTGCATGGAAAAGTCAGATGTGCCAAATTTGCTGTCGCGAGCTTCTCAGCAGGTGCAAAGCAAGTACAGTTGGACCAGCTGGTGGAGTTCATCACGTCCAAGCAGTGCGCTTGGATCTCGTAGTTCTTAACGTTTTGACATGCTTTGACCCACTTACGTGACCCACTTACGTAGTGAAGAACGATTGCATCCTAAACAGCCTTAACATGAAGAAATGACCCGAAAGGAAAGGCTTGCTTGCCAACTCCAAAGGAGCTGCCAGCAGGGGCAAGCAGCTTGTACATACTGCCTGCTGAAGTGCGTGCTACGCAGCTGGACAGTGCATAGACCACGTAGATGAACTTGCAAGGTGTGCCGATGTACTATATACTGTTTGCCCAGGGAAGTTTCGTCAGCGCTTTTACTGTGCATGTCGGGGTAAGCGCCTGAGATCTTGGCAATCCTGCAAGTTCTACCAGCACATCGCTATGTCTTCAATGAAAAGGCAGTATTGCTAGGGCAAGCATCTTGTGCGATAAATGCTGCTTGCATTGCTAGCATGGCTGACACGCATCAACTGTATAAATTGATGCCAGACGACATGGTTCAAGCGTTTTCAGCCAGGGCCAAAGTGAACTCGCTGACGCGCTGCCATGTACGATAATGACCCAGACTACTATGGAGGACGGCCTGCTGCCTATCCCTGCATGTACTCGTAGCTTTGCAGGTGCTCCTTGCCTTTAGTTGCAACCTGTTCGGCAAGGACCAGACTACGAAGGACGGGAAACGGCCGGTGGGAAAATGTCGGCGTGAACCTCAGTGCAATTTTCTGTGACCTGACAACTGCACTCATTGAAGCCAGGCCGCGTTTGGCTCGTTGTGCCTGGGCATAGTTCTGTTCCCAGTGTCGCTGGCGGTGCTGGGGTACCCATCCCAAGTCCTTTGGCCGGGGCTGGTCCTTCGCATTGAAAGGTGCTGCAGCCCTCTCCAGGTACAATGAACAGCTCTACATGTGTACGCACAAGAACATTCTCTACGCCCAAAAGATGGCGGAGGCTGCGTATCCGAGTTGCAGTTAAAATTTTTGCGCCTGCCACTGGAGGTGATAAGCTGCAATGAGCAGCAAAGCTTTTTTCCAGCTCCAGCTTCAGATAGTGGCATCAGTCGTGCCGAGATAATCTGATTCGAGACATTCTCGTCTTTCGCAGCCTTAGGACATGGTTGTTTATCTGGCCTGCCCCATTCACGAGGACGATGCTAGGGGAAGTACTCGCGGCATCTCGTATTTGGCCTGCACCATTCGAAGTTTCGTGTGCTCCAAGAGTGAGGGCACAGGCGTTTGAAGTCTTTGTCCTCACCCTCGGCTTCGCGAGGCTCATATGGGCCTGACCCAGCCAACCCTCGCACACGGTCCCTGGGCCATGTTCCACAGAAAACAAACAAAGTCGACGTCTAGATATTCACGCAAGATCAAGGCGAATACATAGGTCAGGTACGATGCGGACGTTCAGTCTCTTGAGCTAGACCTTGAGAGACGTGAGAGTGCATGGCATGCAGGCTGGATTTCTGAAGCAAGTCGTAGCCAGCTATGCTCACTTTCTGTTGGGGCGTCTCTGGTTTTGCATCGCTAGTGGAGGAATGAAGCTAGCAGTCCTCGAACTTTGCTTCGCGCTTTGCAGGACAGCCTCCATGTCTACACTCCTGCATCCTTTGGATCCAGTGGCCTGGGACAGTCCATCACTTTCAGGTCCGGCTTCTTATTAGTGCTTGAACTCATGGACTGGGTTCCGAAAGAGCCTTCTTCAAGGTCGTCGGCAGGTGCGCAGACCGCTGAGATGTATCAATGCGTGGGGCCCTCGCGTCTGTGAAACAAGCCATCTTGTACTCGAGCGATTGATTCAACAACTTTGATCATGCTTTTGCGGGGTTGGCTCGCCTGTCCTCGACCGCCTTTCCCTTGCAGGTGGAATCTTCGCACGAAGAGAAGTGCGGAAAAGACGAAAAATGTAGAGTGCATGACCCGGTTTTTGGATGTATGAAATTACTTCGACTTCGTCTCATCCTGCAACTTGCTTCAGGCCTACAGTTATAAAATGGAATGGTTACGCCATCCTGTGGATTCAAATTCATTCTCTATGACGTATCACTGGCATGTTTGTTTCGTCAAGCTCGCGAGTTTCCCCGCGTGTTGAGCATATCCACCTCAGGAGCATTCAAACTCTGATGGCAAGCAAGAGCATGGGACACCCTCATAGCATGCACAGTTTGGAAATGAATTCGGGGGGCTGTCCTTAGCATGCTTAGCTCTCTACTTGGGTCGATGTCCTTGCCGCCTTCGCAGTATTTTCAGGCAGTCTGCAGAACGGTGCCCACTGGTGAAACCTCTTCGGATGTTGCTCGCTACTTTCGTGCTACTCGAAGCTTTCGGGACCGAGCGCAAGGGGCCACACCCATTGGAACAGGGGCCGCTCTGCAGCGGAGGTCACGAAAGCTAGCTCTTGAGGAGCTTGCGCGAGTTACAGGTAGATCTATCTTGCACCATGCTATGCATACTTATGCATCACTCGCGTCCACTCGCAGAAATCAGGTTTCAAGCTAGACTGCATGGGTTAGACATCGATAGACATCGTGCATGCTCACGGTTTTGGGGACATGTTTCCGAAGCTGACGCCACAGAAGCGTCACCTTGCTGGGGATTGGCCTTTGCGGGGCCCCCGTCAATATACATACATACGAGATAGCCTGGGCCTGCAGGAGCAAACCCGTGGGGTGAAACCGCCAAGCCACCGAGCCGCGAGCAGGCCATCAAAGCCGCCAGAGAGCCAAAAGCCGCGAAGGCCTAAGAGCCGGCAGAAGCTACGAAATCAGAAGCTGCAGCGCATAAGCTCTGACAAAACCGCCGTTTGGCATCAGAGCACTATCCCGGTGCCAGAGGTAGAGCGTCACGCGTTAGGGACCATCTGCGCCAGAGCACGTTTTTGCGTCAGGGAGGTGTCCATGCATAAGCCCGCAATTCGCAACGGCTTGAAACAACGAGACGATGTGCAGAGGATGCGAGGGAACCGGTGGGACAGGAGGGGCTTGGGGATGATCCGCTAGCCGTTTGTATGATGTAACATAATGGAATTGAATAGAATGTAGCACAGTGCACATCTAGAGAATATAGTAGAATATGGCAGTAGAATGTACTATAGTATCACATTTCCAGTATATGGGCGTAAAATGCAGAACGAAGCAATACAATAGACTCTAGTATAGCGTAGCATAGTGCAATTAGTGCAATAAGCAATAGTTTGTAATTCTGCTGTATCAAGATACAACCTACATGCAACATGATATAAAGCATATAATCTCATGTGGTACAAAACGTCGCATCATGTCATATCATATCATATCATTTTCTTGGCATGTCATGTCGTACCATGCCATGTCACATCATACAACATTAGATTAGATAACACCATGCAATATCTCACAGTATGGCATATGGTCGAATGATATGATATAACCCCCATATGCTATGCCAGTATCAGTCAGTCATATACAGTATCGGATAGTTTCATAGCGTAGTTTGTATAGTTGCATATATATACACACACACATGTATATCGTATGATATACCATAACAGAGCATAGTCGTCATAAAGATCACTCATTAACATATATGTATATAATATGTTTATGTATATGCATATATGTTTATGTATTTGCACATGTGTATACATATATATATATACACACACACATAGATTCGTTCATATCGTATGATATACCAGAACAGAGCATGACAGTGTGCTTGTAGGTTTTTAGATCCCTGGCTTTAGGGCTTCGGGTTCTTGCGTTCAAGGCCTGTGTTTTGTTATTCAGTGTTCAGGGCGTAGTAGGGCTTGTTGGTTAGGGCTTATGGTTCTTGGGTTTAGGTTTAGGGCTGAGAGTTCATGGGTTTAGGCTTAGGGTGCTTGGGTTTAGGGTTCTCGGGTCTCGGCTTTAGGGCTTACGGTTATTGCTTTCAGGTTTAGGGAGTCTGGGGTTTATGTTTCTGCGTTTAGGGCGTAGGGCTATTGGGTTTAAGACTTAGGGCCGAGGGTTCTTGGGTTCAGGGTTCAGGGCTTAGGCTTAGGCTTCCTGCGTTCAGGATTTAGGGTTGTAAGGTGTAGGGCTCGTGAAGTTAGGGTATAGGGCTCTTGGTCGAGGGTTCGGGACTTAGTAGGGTTCGGCTTTTTTTGGGTTTGGGGCTCTGGGGTTGTTGGGCTTCAGTCATGTTTTGCTTAGGGCTCAGGTTTAGGGTTTAGAGCTTAAGGTTGTTTTTGCTTAGGGCTCTGGGGTTCTTGGGTTTAGGGTTTAGGGCTTAAGGACATTTTGCTTAGGGCTCTGGGGTTCTTGGGTCTAGGGTTTAGGGCTGAAGGTTTTTTTGGCTTAGGGCTCTGGGGTTCTTGCTTAAAGTTTTGTTTGCTCAGGTCTCTGGGGTTCTTGGGTTTAGAGTTTAGGGCTAACGGCTCTGGGGTTCTTGAATTTAAGGATGAGGGCTTGAGCTATTTGTTGCCTAGGGTGCAGGCTTCTTGGGTTCAGGGTTTAGGGCTTACGGTTGTTTTGCTTAGGGCTGTGGGGTTCTTGGGTTTAGGGTTTAGGGCTTCAGCCATTTTTTGCTTAGGGCTCAGGCTTCTTGGGTTTAGGGTTTAGGGCTTAAGGTTGTTTTTGCTTAGGGCTCAGGCTTCTTGGGTTTAGGGTTTAGGGCTTAAGGACATTTTGCTTAGGGCTCTGGGGTTCTTGGGTTTAGGGTTTAGGGCTTACGTTTTTTTTTGCTTAGGGCTCTGGGGGTTCTTGTGTATGGTTTAGGGCTAATGGCTCTGGGGTTCTTGAATTTAAGGATTAGGGCTTGAGCTATTTGTTGCCTAGGGTGCAGGCTTCTTGGGTTCAGGGTTTAGGGCTTACGGTTGTTTTGCTTAGGGCTGTGGGGTTCTTGGGTTTAGGGTTTAGGGCTTCAGCCATTTTTTGCTTAGGGCTCAGGCTTCTTGGGTTTAGGGTTTAGGGCTTAAGGTTGTTTTTGCTTTAGGGCTCTGGGGTTCTTGGGTTTAGGGTTTAGGGCTTAAGGATATTTTTTGCTTAGGGCTGTGGTCTGGGGTTCTTGGGTTTAGGGTTTAGGGCTTAAGGTTGTTTTTGCTTAGGGCTCTGGGGTCCTTGGGTTTAGGGTTTAGGGCTTAAGGTGTGTGTCTGTGTGTGTGTGTGTTTTTTTTTTTTGGCTCAGGCTTCTTGGGTTTAGGGTCTAGCGCTTAAGGTGTTTTTTGCTTAGGGCTCTGGGGTTGTTGGGTTTAGGAGTTAGGGCTTAAGATTTTTTTTTGCTTAGGGCTCTGGGGATATTGAGTTTAGGGTTTAGGGCTTAAGGTTTTTTTTGCTTAGGGCTCTGGGGTTCTAGGGTTTAGGGCTTAAGGTTTTTTTTGCTTAGGGCTCTGGGGTTCTTGTGTATGGTTTAGGGCCTAAGCTATTTTTTGCTTAGGGCTCGGGCTTCTTGGGTTTGGGGTTTATGGCTTAATAAGTTTTGTTTTCTTAGGGCTTAGGCCGTTGGCTTTAGGGTTCAAGGCTGAGTAGGGCTTGGGGTTCTTGGGTCTGGGGTTAAGGTTTCTTGGTTGGGTTCAGCTTGTTGGGTTTGCGGCTTAGGTTTCTTGGGAATAATGGTCAGGGTTCCTGGGTTTAGGGCTTCTGGTTCTGGAGTTAGGGTTCTCGGGTTAAGTTTAGGGTTCGGGGGTTGCGGTTCTTGGGTTTAGGGTTTAGGGCTGAGGGTTCCTGTTCTTGGGTCTAGGGTTTAGGGCTTACGGTTCTTGCATTTGTTGTTTTGGGTTCCTGGGTTTAAGGCGTAGGGCTTTTGAAGTTAGGGCTTAGGGTTCTTGGTCGAGGGTTTGGGAGTAGGGCTTGGGTTTCTTGGGCTTGGGGTTCTGGGGTTCTGGGGTTCAGGGTCTAGGGATTTTTGTTTTTCTTGGGTTGTGTTTGCGGGTGATCAATGACATCCTCTGTCCCTTCGCAGGAGTACCACATAGGTTCCCATCTCTCTGCCAGTTCTTGAGGGGGGGGGGTCTGGACATGGCCCATTTTTTCCATCAGTTACCAGTTGCACCATCGCAGGGGCCAGGCACAGCAAGCCCGACAGAGCGGCTGCCCTGGCTTCCAAGGCCGGGAGGGGCTCGGGCTGGGCCCACAGCAGCCGATTTTTGCCAACGCACTCCAAGGCAATCCGCCTTGGCCTCACGATGTCCTTCCCACCGTGGAGACGAGTTGGGTCAACACCCGAGAGCTTGCTACACCAGATTACCTGTCGGCACCCAATCAACCAGAGTGAATGACTGATTGAATGAGTGAATGAATGAATCGATCAATCAATCAATCAATCCATGAATCCACGGATCAATAACATCATCGATCCCTCAGTCCATCGATCCATTGGTTCATCAAATGTCTATACATATACATATAGACATATTTAAATGCAAATGTCTCCCTAGTTTGGGCGTGCGTCCAAACCGTATCGTTATATCGTATCTGAACCCGTATCCGTAACCGTAAATAATTATTTCCTGTTTTAGATGCCTGTGGCTGGTTTCGCACTTCATAACCATAGTTGCAGACCGTGAAAAAGGAGTGCTTCGCGCATCTTCGATAATGCAAAAACTTAATGCAAAACCTTGCTTGATCCGATGAACAACAACCTGTGCGAGGACTTCCTCTTCCTGTGCATCATCGAGCTTCTTCCTTGTTTAACAACTTTTAAAGTTTTTTAAAATATTTTTACACACTTTTGAAAACCTTTATTCGAAGTTTTTAAGGGTTTTTACAAGACTTTTTTAACAGCTTGTAAAAACTTGTTGAAACATTACAAACTTTTAGAAACGTTTACAAAGTATTTTTTGCTTAAAACACATATCAGAACTTTATTTGCTCGCTTTTGTCTTTATTTGTCTGGATTTGTGTCTATTTGCCCGGATTTGTGAATTGTCTGTCTTTTTTTGTCATTTTTTGACTCACTATTTGTCTTTATTTGTCATGTTTGCCTTGACTGTCGAAAAAGCCCTGGGCATCTACTCCCTGTGGTTCTGGACCCTCACAAACGGTCAATGACTAAAGGGTGTTCGGTGGCTGACTGCCGGAAGCCTTCAAAAATTTACAAGCTTTATAAACTTTGTAAACTTGATAAATTTTATTAGCTTATAAAGTTTGTAACCTTTGGTGTGCAAGGAAAAGTTATGATCTTTATGAACTTTATAAACGTCCAAAGCGGTTCGGTGGCTGGCCAGCTGAAACCTTCAAACAGTTAGAAGCTGTTTATAAATAAGCTTTTGTAAATTTTATGAATTTGATACCTTCTGGTGTGCAAGGAAAAGTTATGCACTTTTAAATTTTATAAACGCCCAAAGGGCTTTCGGTGGCTGGCTGCCGGGAGTCCTCAACAGTTATACGCTTTACAAATTTTCAAATCTTTATAGACTTGGTGTGTTTATAAAGTTTATGAAGTTTGTATCTTTTGGTGTGCAAGCAAAAATTGTGAACTGTATCAACTTTACGAACGTCTAATGGGCTTCCGTGGCCGGCCAGCGGAAAGATTCAACAACTTAAAAACGTTGTAACTCCCATAAACATTATCAGTTCGTAAAGTTTATACAGTTTATAACTTTTCCTTGCACACCAGCAGTTATGAACTTGATATAAATTCATAAAGTTTTTTGAGTTGATAAAGATATGAGTTCATAAAGTTTTTAGAGTTGATCAAGATTACAAAATTTATAAAGTTTATAACTGTCTGAAGGTTCCCGGCAGTCAGCCGCCCAAAACCTTTTGGACGCCTATAAAGTTCATAAAGTTCACAAGTTATCCCTGCACACCAAAGTTATAAACTTTATAAACTCAGAAAGTTTAGAAAGGTTTTAAAGTGTTAAAGCTTCTAAAGTTTATAACTTGTTGAGGGTTTCCGGCAGTCAGCCACCGAAAACCCTTTGGACGTTCTAAAGTTTTTAAAGTTCATAATTTTTCCTTGCACACCCAAAGTCATAAACTTTATAAATTCAGAATCTATACAGTTTAAAATGTTGATTAAGATTGTTTAAGTTCTGGAATGTTTCGACTGGCCAGCCACCGCAGACCTTTAGATGTTGATACAGTGTATAAAGTGTATAAAGTGTAAAAACTTTTCCGTGCGTGCCAAAAGCTTTAAACTCTAAACTTTGTAAATGTCCAAAGGGTTTTTGTTGGCTGACTGCCGGAAACCTTCAACAAATGATATATTTCATAAACTTATCAAATTTCTAAACTTTATAAAATTTATAGAGTGTAAAGTTTTGGTGTGCAAAGAAAAATTGTAAAGTTTATAAGCTTTTTAAAGTCATGAAGTTTATAAAGCTGGAAAAGTTGATAACTTTTTGAAGGTTTCCGCTTGTCAGCAGCCGACAACCATTCAAATTATAAAGCTTTCAAGTTTATAGCTTTTCCCCGCGCACCAAAAGCATCAAACGTAATAAACTTTACAAACGTTATAAACTCATACAGCTCATGAAATTTATAAGCTTTATAACTTTTTGAAGGTTTCCGGCAGTCAGTCACCGAAAACCATGTTGACGTCTACAAAGTTTATGAAGCTCATAACTTTTCCTTGCACACGAAAAGTCAATAACTTCATAAGTTTTATGAACTCACACAGTTTATAAAGCTTTAAAATTTGATAACTTTTTGAAGGTTTCGGCTGGCCAGCCACCGAAGCCCCATAGACGTTTATAAAATTTTCCGTGCAAGCCAAAAGTTAGAAACTTTGTAAATTGTACAGACTTACTGTATAAATTTTATGGACTCAGAACGTTTTTAAGTTTTATAGCTTTTTGAAGGTTTCCGCTGGCGAGCAACCGCAAACCCTTTAGATGTCCCTTTAGATGTTTATAAGGTTTATAAATCTTATAAGCTTTCCCCACGCACCCAAAGCTAAAACTTTGTAAGCTCATAGCGCCCATAAAGTTTGTAATTTTTTAGTTCACAATGAAAAACTCAAAATTATCAACTTTGCCAGCTGTATAGTGCCTTCAGTAAATTGTAATGAGAGCAAAGCAGTCACAACGACTGGTACAAGGAGGTCCTTTCTACATATATACGTATATATATATATGTATATGTATATAGGTATATATGAATGCACGTGTACATATGCGTTTATGTCCATACATATATGTATACCTAAATATATAGATAAATCTGTATGTCTATATATATAGAGCTATCTATGTACAACCTGGAGGTGGGAATGTATGAATGCTTGAATGTATATATGTATGTATGTATGCATGCATGTAGGTATGTATGTATGTATGTATCTATGCAGATGAACGGTGAAGGTTCCCACAAGGCTCGAGATGGCCCTGAAGCTGCAAGTCTTTCTTCCGTTCAAAGGGGGGGAGACTCTGTTGGTGCCTTACTTGGTCTTCAATTCGGAGGGCCGACGTTTGGACCCAAGCAGGATACCACGCCTCTCACCTTCGAGAGGCTAATGGAAGTTATAGCTGCGATGCAGAAGACTTCCTTGGACTCTCTGGCAGTGCTTCGCTTTCACTCCACGCAGAAGTGCACGGGCAAGATCCAAGGCCCCACACTTCCGTTCCTCCTCCAAGCAGGCAATCGCACGCCGGCGGCACTGGAGCTCTACGATCACCTCCGTCTGCTCACCAACTCCGCGGTTGGGCAGCTGATAGGCGGCTCTTTGCGGACAGAGAGAATGAGTCGCAGGCCCCTGGCCAACGAACTGAGCAAACTCCTCTAAAGGTCGTGAGAGCACTTCTTATACCGACTGCCTACACTAGTAAAAAAAGCAATCATTGTTATGCAATCGCCACCCTACAAGCCATTCACTGGCTGTGCTCCTTCTTGCCTGCGTCTCAGGCTACATGGACTTCTGCCATGCGTCCAGTCATGCAGCGAATGAGTCAGCAAGCGCGAATCCCAGACCTGTGGACCAAACTCTCATGGGCACTAGCACATTCGGGTTGGCAGCAGCCTCATCGGCAACACGATGTGGCTGAATGCCTGTCTTTCTTCAGGCGGTTCCTCCTTCCATATCTCACGTGCGGAGGCTGGCAACGTCGTCTTCTTCAAGATGCCCCACCTGCCCCACGATGCGAGGTCACAGACTGTGGGGAGACATGGTTTCTGTTCACATCGACGCGCATCCCTCAGCTGCAAACTGATGATACCTCAACTGTTCCGGTTCAACGACTTATCTCTGCTTGGCACAATGAGGCTGCCAATGGGGTTGTTGCCCTCTCCGAGGCACCGATTTTGCTTGCGATTCAGCTGAATCGCTGTAGTTTCCGTGCAGGCCCTGATGGACGGTTGAGCCCAGCTCCCGAAGCCGTCAAAGATAGCACTTCTATCAATCACTCTTGACCCTCGTATTGTCATTCCTTGCTTCACATCGGGAACACATCCCGAGCGTGCCCCACTGGCCACCTCGCTTCAATCATACCGTCTGCATGTTGTGATCACCCATCAGGGCCTTCATGTCAAATCCGGCCATTATAAAGTCTTCCTTACATCAGGTGGGCTGTCGATGACTCACTACCATTGCGACGACGACAAAATGTGGCGAACCGCCCTCCACTGTCATGACATGCGGTTACGTACTCTTGTACCATCGATGCAATTCCTGATGATGGTCACCGATGTGGGGCACTTGTGCCAGGCCGTGACAAATATCCACTTCATTGTGGTGCATCAGGACTTGTGCATAGAGTGGTTTGGATCTGTTCAAAGCAGAGCTCACCAGGAGCCGGGGTGGCCACCCGTCAGAATAGCCTCGCAATATGAAGGACCTTCTCTGCAGCGTCGGAAAGAAATCTATTTAGATGAAAAACGACTTGTAGATGTATACATATATATATACACATACATATCAAAACATATGTAGACATACAAGTACATAAATACAACAGAGATAAATGCAGGTATGTAGAAATGTAGATACATGGTTATGTAGACATATAGGTAGACAGGATATACAGATCTGTCTACATATACAAGAATGTAGACATATAAGTTTGTAGTTACTGAGGCTTATACTTATATAGATATGTAGATACATGGGTATGTGGGTATGTCGGTATACAGATGTACCCGTATACTGATACAAACATGCAGCGGTTTATAGAGGTTTGGAGATACAGACATACAGCTACAGGAGTGAACAAATATACAGGTCATCGTTAAACTTTGAACAGGTAGATAGATGAAAAAAGATGTAGGGATGTAGATATGTAAAAATATGGATTCAAAGAGATATAGAGATATACATGTCTAGATGTACAGAATTATAGGTATATGCATATATGTATATATATATGCAATCGTAAGTGTATCTAACTTTTTTTGAGAACTAAGTTTTTAGGTATATAAGCTCATGTATACAAATCTAAAGGTTTGTTGGTTTACAAGTATATTGATACATACATACAGATACATAGATATATAAGTATATAGATACGAAAATACATAGATATACGGATATATATATATAGATGTATCTGTATATCTGTATATCTATATATATATA
>CAJNJA010018375.1:0-10621 GCA_905231915.1 Symbiodinium necroappetens | reverse complement strand
CTACCCTCGACACTCCTGCTGTTGCCTTGCGAAAAGTGCTGTAATTATCGATGAAAACTCGTCCTCACAGCCTCAAAAACGTGACGTCAAAAATGACACCCGCACCTACTACTACTACTAACTACTACTACTACTACTACTACTACTACTACTACTATTGCTGCTGCTACTACTACTACTACTACTACTACTGCTGCTACTACTACTACTACTACGACGATGACGACTACCACTACCACTACCCCCACCGCTGCCGCTACCGCTACCGCTACCGCTACCGCTACCGCTACCGCTACCACTACCACCACCACTACCACGACCACTACCACGACCACTACTACTACCACTGCCACCACCACTGCCGCGAAGTCGGGCTGTGCTCTGAGGAATGCTGTGCCCATGGTTCTGCACCTGTCCGGGCTCGCAATGCACTGTGGCAGCGTTGATGATGAGGATACTTGCAAACCGCTTGATCTCAGAGAACAGCGGACAAATGTCGACATCCGAGAGATCAACTTTCAGGGCCTGGCGGCTCTGAGGCCGAGATCGTGGGAGGGCACGATGCAGCAGGATGAGTTGGAAACGCCCCGATACAAAAGAGAGGACGGGATTGTGCTCTTGCAGGGCTCTTTTGATGCAGCAGTCTTCGGGTTCGAGAAGCAGACCATCGCATTCTTGCCGGAGGGCGTCCGCCCATGGCGGACAGTCCGCTGCCTGGCGCCATTGCCACTTGGAAGCACGGTTCGAAGCATTCTCGGAACCTTCTATAAGCGTCTGTCACTCCAAGGCCTTGAGCATGGACTAGGCCTAGGCTCTCATGAAGCCCCTAGGCTGAAGAGGCGGCCCAACCAAAATGGAGAGCAAGACATCGCTTCCGAGCTCATCGCAGATGAGTCCTTGGCAGTGACTATTCACACAAACGGACACATCTGTGTCGAAGGAGGCAACATTCATTCCCTGGATAAAAAAGGCCGCATGCGAGTCGTGCCGCAGAAAAAGCGTGGCTGGCTTTACTTGGATGGTGTTCGCTTCATCCTTGCCAAAGGTGAACCAATCGAGGTTTCTGCCGCCCTGGCAGAAGAGAAAGAGCGGAAAGTTTCTACACTTTTCGCTGATGATGATGACGATGCCGTGTCCTACAGGCAAGGCAGTATCGTGTGTCTTGAAGGGGTTTTGCACTGGCCCACCACAAAAGCCACACCACACGTACGCAGAGCCCTTGGCTTTCTTCCTAGAGGCCACTGGCCGGAGCGTCGCGAGGTCTTCTTCACGCGTGGCCATACTTTCGAGGAGGAAGAGCGATGCAGGGTGGACATCGACCGCTACGGCCGCGTGTTCTGCCCAGAAGGTGGGGCCGAAAATGGCAGAGTGAACCTGAGTGGAATCATCTTCAAGGCTGCGGATCCAGACACTACGCCGGCAACAAGCCCACAGTCCCAAGATTGGGATGAGCTTTCAATTCAATATTGCAATGCGAAACAAGATGCTGACCACGGCTACAAGCTGCTGGAAGCTTTCATCCAGACCTGCACGAAGAAGGAATGGACCTACATCGAGCACACGATCTCACAGCAGGTCACTGGACGCAAGCTTCAAACTCCATGGGGCCAGGGAATCGCGCCAAGGGGTGTTCAAAGGATCAACGAGCATGACCTCGATGAGGATATGAGATTTCTCTGGGATAAGAAGATCCGCAAGGTCGTGGATGATAAGCTGGGCATCAAGAGCCCACATATGCTGTTCCAGCTCTCCTTGCCAAAGCTGCAGTTGGTTTGTGATCTTCTGCGCAAGGAGCAAGTGGGTTTGAAGGACAGGGAGCTGGCCAGCCTCAAGAACATGCACGAACGGCTGTCGGAAGTCTGGGAAATCTCAAAGCACGGCGACCTCCACTTTAAGCTCCTGAGAGCCTCCTGGCTGTCAGTGTGCCTCAAACCCTCTTTTTTTCTCTAGCATTCTTGTACACTGTTCATGACGTGGGTAGTATGGTATAATATAGTATATATAGCAGCTATAGCAGCCTCCTTCACATGGCTACACACATGTCGTATCTTGGGAACGGAATTATCGCGGGCATTACATCTCCGAGGACAAGCAATCCCTCTGGAGCAAACAGCTTCCATCCTGCCTGTAGACAACCACCCTAAACCCTAAACCCTAAAACCCTAAAACCCTAAAACCCTCAACCCCAAAATCCCCAAACCCTAATTCCTAAACGCTCTGAACCGTTGCGAATGGTTGAATGCCGAGCCGACTCCTCGAGAGAGCAAGTCCAGAAAGAGCCCCTCTCTTCGAGAACTCTCATGACTCTGTGGCCGGTGCACAATTTTTGGTTGTGAAGCTCCCACCCACCATTTAGCTCGAAGGAAACGAGTGCATTCCCTATCTTACCAATATGGTGTAGGGAATGTCTGGCATTCGAACTAGCAAGAGCATGCCCGAACCAATGTCGACCACACTGCTGCCCCGTGAAGTTATCTTGTCTCTGTGGAGGTGGAGGTTTCGGTTTTGTGAATCCTGCCTTGTCAACACAATCCGTGCTATAATGTATGATCTGCCTGCCAAGGACACGGCGGTGGAGATTGTCGATCAAATGGTTACGAGGTGGGATTTTGACGCGCAGATTGCCGGGCTCCTGACCAACGACTTCCGGGCACCTGAATCGATCCTCGGGGACTGAGCAGGTAAGCTTTACATTCTTCGACTCTCTAGCGTTTAGTACGGTCGTACAGGATTGGTGGGTAATCAGGTCCGACCCACGCAGAGCAGAATTCGAGCTTTCTTTGCCAGTTCCATGGGTATGTAAGGATCAGACATTTGTATCCAGAGCGCTTGCGTGGGGACGTTGCCAAGAAGGTTCATGCGATGAGCAGCGACGACAAGGCGAAGTATGAGGAGATCTATCAGTTCTTTAGAAACTTCGAGACGAACGGAAACACAATGACCCACTGCAGCCTCATGGGCACGACTGATACCTTCACTGCTACGGGCAAGTGGCATTTTCCTGACACCTCAAGCGTGCAGAAGCAGCTGTTTGAAAGCATTGCATGGCTCTTCGAAAGAGACATCCACCATTACATCTCCGAACGCCAGACATCGGTGTTTCCATTCATTGAGGATTTCGACATTGAGGCCACGCGCAGCATGATTTTGCATGATTAACAAAGCTGTGCTATGCTATCTTCGCTCGTCTCCGGTTGCTGCATGCTGGGAATGTTGGCCGAACCTAGCTTCCCGCGATGTTAAAGCCGGGCCAGCACTTCGAAAAAGCGTGCTTGACCAAAGGATACTAAAGAGCTAAAGCGCAGCAACACGGTTTTTTTAAGGCTTCAAGCCGAGAGTGCAAGGCAGAGGATGGCTACTGCGAGAAAGACCCTGCAACTGGTCACTCACCTCCTCCGGACGAGGACATCATGTACAAGCCAGGGAGCTTCAGCTGCAAAAAGCTTCGAAAGATTCGCAGTGGAGAGTAAAGGCAAGGCGCGGCGCAGGGCTTGGATTCGATCGAGTTCAACTGCCAGACGTCAGCCTGAATTCTCAAGCCCGAGGAAGAACAACGGAGACCCCGGGGAGCTCATACGCTGGCGTGCCAAGGCCATCCATCACTTGCTCCTTCGCTCCAAACCCCTGAGCTTTGACCAGAAGCGTCTGCTAGAATCTACTTGTTTTTGATGCAGTGCTCTGAATGAGGCGCTAGCGCACGCACGATGGGGTGGGTTGAGATGTTCAAGCGCTTCCAACCTCGTCGCTCTAGGGATTGTCAGCAAGTCTGTCCTGCCACCACTACTACTACTACTACTACTACTACTACTACTACCGCGATTGCTGCTGCTGCTATTAGTACTACTATTATTACTACGACTACTTCTTCTCCTTATACGACTACTACTACGCCAACGACGACGAGGACGCCCAATACTTCCGCCGCTGCTGCTGCTGCTGCTGCTGCTGTTGCTGCTGCTGCTCCTGCTACTGCTACTGCTACTGCTACTGCTACTGCTACTGCTACTGCTACTGCTACTGCTACTGCTGCTGCTACTACTACTACTACTACCACCACCACCAATAATATTACTAGTACTAGTACTAGTACTAGTACTGCTACTAGTACTAGTACTACCACTACCACTACNNACTACTACTACTACTACTGCCACTGATGCTGCCGGTCCTGCTGCTGACCCACAGATGCTCCAACAGCTCATGTACATGAACCATATGAACAGCTATACCAGTCATGCTTCCTATAAAGACCACTCTGGTTAAGAACACTCCGAGCGTCAAGACTGGAGACAATCTTCATCACACGAAGAATCTCAACCTCGTTTGGGAGAACGCGAGTCTCGCTCTCTTGGATCATCCTTCCTCATTGCCACTCATCGTCACTGGCATTGCTGATGGCATGTTCATCAGCATGATTACCAACATCCGTGCCGCCATTCTCATCTTTGATCTAGCGCTGGTGCAGGTCCCGGTGGTGCTCCTGGGCAGTCGTCGTGCTTGTTGCGGTCGTAGTCGTCGTCGGCGTCAAAATCATGTCGTCTTGGTACGGTTAGCATGGTCGCGCTCACAATCTTTAAATTTCAGACTGTTTGCGTGCCTGCCCTTTGCGCTCAGACGAACGCATTTGGACCGTCGCATTGCTTGACACGTTGTTGCCGAAACGGTGTGTTTGAGAAAAAGCTCCATAATCCCCAAACCCGCCCGGACCCTCCCCTGACTATACTTGTGTTGAACTGCTGGGGTCCTATTCCTTGATAGAACAGAACACCATCGAGGTTCCCGCAGCTGGCACAGTTGCGATGCTTGGTCTACTCTGCATCAGGCAGGGTTTGTTGCAGTGTTGAAAGGGCATCTACGGGAAGTGGACATGATGATTTCGGGAAGAGCAGTGTGGAAGCGTCATGTCAGGCTACAACAGGGGCAAGGAGCGGCTAAAGACGTCTTTCCATTTGGTGTGGCCCGAACTGATCGTTGAGCCAGGCACGGCCGGGCTTTTACGTGAAGTGACTTTGGAGCTCTTTGACGAAGAGACCAAAAAAGAAGGATCATTTCTGCAAAAACTGCAGAAAAAACTGATGGGCTTCTACAAGTCAAACGATTGGTTTAATGTCTTCGACAAGACGACAATCAGTGCCACGAATGGTCTGCGACTCCCATATAACGACAAAGTATCGTCAGTTTACCGAGCCTCGGCATTCGTTTAGGGGCGGGATCGAGAAGAAATCCACCTTGCACAGATTCCCGGGATGTGCTGATGTCCGAGTCGGAACATGGCAACACACTTTTGATTAGCAGGAGATGCAGAGAAATGGCTCAACTGCTTCAGTATTGTGATGCACCCCTAAGGATTCGAGGAAGAGAAGGCGAAGGTTGAGAGAGGGGAAATGGCGAAAGGCAAGGCAGCCAAGAAGCGCGTCAAAGAGAACCGCTATTCAAAGGCGGTCGGAGAGCTGTTGTTCACCTTCGAAGCGGATGTGGCAACCGGCGGTCAGGCTGGGAGTTGCAAAGAAGCGAGGCACCTAGAAACCTACAATAGAACTCGAGCATAGACTAGCACTCTGAAAGAAGTTTCAGGCCACATGAGCCCCTGTGACATGGTAGTCAGGAAGACAAGATCGTTTCTGCGAGGTGGCAGAACACTGACAGCAGAAGTATTGCTCAGTGGATTCAGATGGGATCCTGCCGCCTGGACATGTCCGACCCGGAGAGGACTGGTTTATGCCGCTTAAACTCTGGAGAGAGGGGGGGGGGAACTTGCTTGAGTCGAGCCCGACTCGAAATTAGTCAAGGAGTTGTTCCTTAGGATCACCGGGCATCAGCCCTCACATCCAGAACAAATCAAATAACAAAATGTCTTAGAAGACCACTCCGTGATTGAAAGGACGCAGCCGACGCAGGTATGTCCCACCAGAGAGGGCAAGCGCCTCCTTCGTAAACTGAAGAGGAAGCGCGAGAGCGACCGGTCTGAAAGAGAGCCGGTTGCTGCCTTGATGTTTAAGAAGCGTCTGGGGGTGAAAGGGCCTAACTAACCGAGCCTGACCAGTACAACTGTTATTGATTTTGCCGACCTAGTCTGCTCTAAAGGTATGATGTACCCACATGCCTCAAGAGCGCTGCCTTATATACATCTAGACTCGGAGCACACGGAGCTACCTGGGCTTGGGACATATGTGGAGATTGACGAGACCTGGAGCCTACATAGTAGCACACAAGAGGCCCAGAATGACGCAAGCTAGACCTCAGCCCCTAAGTCTTAAGTCCGTGAGAAGGTATCTCGTCGTTGCGATTCTGAGGTGATGGATTCGATTTCGAACTGGAGATAAGTTCGGATGAGGAGGGTTACGCATTGAAGACCCCTCATCCAAGCGTCGCTCGACCTGTCTTGCATACAGCTTTCAGTAGTGTGATAGGCCCGGCACAGCGAAGATACTTCGTAGAGTTTCGACCAGGTACGGCGGTGCAAGCTGCCGACTCTGGAGTTCGTGAAGCTGTTTGACGAGCAGCTGGAGGGCGAGGTAGACGACTTGGAGTTGGATCAAGAGGATGGCAACAAGGAGCTTGCCAAGGTGCTCAAAGGATCGTGGATCAGCGTTACCCCGGATCAAGCACTGTGGAGAGGGCCTGCCAGTGAGCAAAGCAAAGCCAAGTGTCTCGGCTGGATGCCGAGTTGGAGCCTCAAGCGTGGAAGGCACACTTCAGAGCCTTCGATGAGCAGACCCCTTGAACTGGTTTACCTTCGGAGGTTTAACAACCAGGATGTGGGAAAGATTTTCGTGGATGGCCCGACAAGAACGAAGCAGTTCATTCTAGACATTTTAAGAGGCTGTGCTCCAGCTGTTATGAGGGATGATGTTGCGGTGGTCCAGCGCTACGACCACACAAAGTCCAGGTGGCTCTGAGCCAAGCAAGCCGCAGCTCGCCTCCCAGCTTGAGACAAGAATGGGCCAGAAGTTCTACGCAAATACAGCTGACACTGCTGAAACAACGGATGATTGTGGTGACCCGGCCCCTGACGATAAAGAGGATGAAGACGCACGGACGAAGATTGTGGACTCGGCATAGGTTGTTCCCATCATTGTGTACAGTTGCGTTTGATCTTCGGAAGTCCACATCATATGTCTTTAAAGCCATGCCTGGTGCCTGCCCGGCGGGAGGTGTGACCTCCCATCCTGTTACATCCAGGATGCGGGTAGGCTTCATCCAGTGATGCAACAGATGGAGGATGCAGAGCTGTGCGCGCTGCCAAAAAAATCAGCAGCTCCATCTGCGCATGTGCAGCAGGGTTTTGAGCCTCAAGGACAAAACCGAGAATCCTTTGAAGCTCGTACTCGCACAATTTGACTAGACCCTAACCTCTAAACTCTATCTGTAATGCTAGACCGACAAGCAGCACGCAGATCCGCAAACCTGCAATGACCGTGAAAGTGCGATGATCCTGAATGCTGCATACCTCTAAACCCTACATCGAAACCATTAATGCTGGCTGGCTTTGCTTCTGCAGGAATCGACAGATTCGAGCAGCTCCCAGCTGAAAGAACAGCTCAAGGCCTCCAATTCTGTTCATGAATACTGGTGCCGTGTCATCACTCTGGTAGTGCTGTTGCTTGGCAGGAGCACGTATATTGATTGGCACAAGTCCCAATATCGGAATATGTATTTTTGCCGTCATGGTTTGGATCGCTAGTGGTGCTGTGCGTATTCTCTGTATTCCCGCTTGGTCCGTGGGTGGGCTTCCGGATCTTGAGCCCCGACGGCCCAATCTTGTGAGGAACTGAAGCGCGATGCCGAAGCAAAGCAGCAAGAGCTGGAGAAACAAAAGGAGCAGTCCTCCAGGCCATGCCTTCATGCCACATGGGAGTTTCCGAAAATAAGGGGGTACCCTCTTTTGGGGTCCTTGTAATAAGGATCCTCCTACTATTTCAGGGTACTATATTAGGGTCCCCTATTTTGGGAAACCCCCACATGTGGGCAGTTGACCATCGTATCTTGTTCCCAGCAGGCTTGCCAAAGACCTGCAAGCCCAGCTGGCTGCAGTTTCAGAGGGCAAAGAGAAGCCGAAGGCTGACGAGCTCTCCAGGCCCTCTGGTAGGCCAGGGCGGGAGGGGGGGTAGCTTAGAGTTCGGTATGATGTTGTAGGGTGTCCTTTTCAGGGGGGGTGTTCTTCTTTCCGACAGTCGCACTTCTGCTGCGTTTGTGGATTGTTGTGGTTTTGTCTCACTTGGCTCTACCTTCCTTATGCGAACCCCCAGATCACTTCCCCTTGATGACATCCCCAAGCTCCGCGCCCACTGTCCCGCTCCAACACGCTCCAGCTCGGGGCTGTGCGGTTCAAGCGGATGCCAAGCCGGGCTCAGAGACTCAGAGGCAAGGCTAACTAAGGAGACGGATTTGAATCATATTGAACCCTCTTTTCCCGAAGGAATCTTCAGTACTAAGGGACCATGATCTGGGTGCTTGAGCTTTCTGGGCAGTGCTTTGAGACCAAACTGCAGGTCCGAAGATCTCCCAGAAGCGGAGAAGGTGAAGCAGTGGCTTGAGTTGGCTTTGGTTTGAGCTTTGGTGGGGTGGGATTTGGAGTTGGAGGTTGGGGTGTTGTTGGTTTCTCTCTGAAGGGTTTAGTTGTAGTTTGTCATGTTGGGTTGGATGATCTCGGCTCGGTTGGCCGGAGTAAACTACACGCCATCCTGGACCTAGAATGACCTTGCCGCAGTCCGTTTCGGGTTTGGGTTCTGCCCGGGCTTGGGGTGGCGCGAAACAAAATCTTAGGGATATCTTAGGGGGTTCTGGATATTTGCTGCAGAGCAAAGCCAGAAGTATGGCCTTCCAAAATGGCTTTCAGTCGTGTTTCAACTTATTGAGGAATAGAAGAAAAGATTTGCCGCCTCGAAGGCACAGTCCTTCTTTTGGTTCTGCAGGAAACTGGGGAGTCCAGCGCGGAGCTCCGGAAGCAACTGGAGGCCACTGCGGGGCCTGCGTTGCAACTGGCGGCCTGGACTGTTGCCTGCCGCCCCACGCCGCACCTTCAGGAACTGAAGCAGACTGCCGAAGCACAACGGCAAGAGCTCGAAAAGCAAAAGCAGGAGTCATCCAGGCCACTTGCGCACACTGGCAGAGTGGGTCGTGGTCCCTGTTGCTATCGGACGCCCCTCAGGTGCATACAAGATCTACAAGCACAGCTGGCTTCAGTCGCAGAGAGTGCCAAGGAGAAGCAGAAGGCTGATGAGGAAACCTCCAGGCACACTGCTGCGCGGTTTGTTTGTATTCCTGAATAGCCTCGGGTATCTTACAGATTCTTGGAACCGTCATGTCCCCTGACTCGGCTGACGTTGAAGTTATCCTTCACATGCTTGCCCACTGCCATCGTTTGAGGGCACTCCATCTAGAGGCGTAAGCCCTCAATGAGGCCGATAATGTCGAGTCTGCGCTGCAAGCCGAGTTCCCTGCAGGACCAAAGACGTCACGGAAGCGGAGAAGGTGACGCAGCGGTTCGAGTTGGTTTTATATGTTTTGATGTCGGGGTGTAGGTCGTCAGTGTCCAAGGGCATTGGTTTTCATGTTGTTTTCCCGGAGAGTCTCGATCGCCCCTCGCTATGACTCCACACTCGACCCAAACCGGTTGTGCTTCACATCGTGCCATGCCTTATCCATGCTGTGTTGCAGCTAAGTCTTGCTAAGTTTCCGATTTAACACGGTGGCAGTCTTGCCGTGCCTTTCAAGGTTAGGGGCTTGTGAGTAGCTGCCGCACAGGAACGCCAGAAGTATCGTCTTCACAAGACCGAGCTGGGTGTCAGTCTTGTTCGAAACTGTTGTCGGGAAGCAGAATTGAGCAGTTGAGGCCCACAAGTCACAAGGCTCCAATGGATCACAGGTTTTACGCAGGAATGACGAACTGAGTCTGCTGAACTGCGATATCGTGCTATGAAGCCAGTCGTGTTTCTGCGAAACGAAGGCACATACCTTCTTTTGATTCTGCAGGAATCTGGGGAGTCCAGCGCGGAGCTCCGGAAGCAACTGGAGGCCACTGCGGGGCCTGCGTTGCAACTGGCGGCCTGGACTGTTGCCTGCCGCCCCACGCCGCACCTTCAGGAACTGAAGCAGACTGCCGAAGCACAACGGCAAGAGCTCGAAAAGCAAAAGCAGGAGTCATCCAGGCCACTTGCGCACACTGGCAGAGTGGGTCGTGGTCCCTGTTGCTATCGGACGCCCCTCAGGTGCATACAAGATCTACAAGCACAGCTGGCTTCAGTCGCAGAGAGTGCCAAGGAGAAGCAGAAGGCTGATGAGGAAACCTCCAGGCACACTGCTGCGCGGTTTGTTTGTATTCCTGAGTAGCCTCGGGTACCTTACAGATTCTTGGAACCGTCATGTCTCCTGACTCTGCTGACGTTGAAGACATCCTTCACATGCTTGCCCACTGCCATCGTTTGAGGGCACTGCTTGTTTCAGAGGCGTAAGCCCTCAATGAGGCCGATAATGTCGAGTCTGCGCTGCAAGCCGAGTTCCCTGCAGGACCAAAGACGTCACGGAAGCGGAGAAGGTGACGCAGCGGTTCGAGTTGGTTTGATATGTTTTGATGTCGGGGTGTAGGTCGTCACTGTCCAAGGGCATTGGTTTTCATGTT
>CAJNJA010018374.1:303-10621 GCA_905231915.1 Symbiodinium necroappetens | reverse complement strand
AACCCTAAACCCTAAACCGTTATGAAACCCTGAGAGGAACCTAAAGTCAAGAGTTGGGGAGGTTTGGGGTTAAGGATCTAGGGCTTAGGGTTTAGTAAAGGGCTTAGGGGGTCTCATAGCCTCGGATCTATAGTCGGTTTCGCTGACATTCTGGAAGGGTTCTATGCAGGGTACTACGAAGAGTTATAGCGACTCAGTCGAGTTAACAGGGTCCTGAATGTAGAAAAAGGCTGCTGAGGAATCCCCATAAAAATGTTGTTTGTTACTCCGACCTCTAAATCAGGCTCTGGGCCATAGGCTTTTTAACCCTACTAGCACGGGGGATGCTGTATCGAATTATTCAGGCCCCAAAACTGTTGCCGTGGCTCAGCGGCGAAACAGAAACACCCACATCCGCGACCTTAAACCCCAATTATTATGAAGTCCTCCAGCGGCACTCTCAATCTCAGATCCGTCAAACATCCTCAACCAATACGCTGGAACACCAAACCCCGAATACCTAGCCCACTGCTACCCCAAAGAACCCCCGCAGTCTGAACTGTGTTTACACCTATCCCCAAGCCTCCAAGCATTAGCTTAGCAACGAATCTAGTTTAATTAGGGTTTACCGGTCTAGGGTTTTGGGGTTCTGGGGTTTTGCAGAGTAAGTTCTCGACTGCGGTGAAGGACATAGAGCCCCATGGCGAAGGAGAGAAGTGACATTCCATCCTGACAATCGATGTCTTCCGGGTCCGGGATTGAATCCCACGGTTCCGGGTGGGATGGGGGTGCTTCGAGCTGGATATGCATGTAAACGTGCTTGAAGAGCTGTAATCAACAGGTGCATGAGTGTGCGCATATATGCATAGATGTGTGTAGCTATGCATCTGTTTCTATATTATGATACCCAGACATACAACTATGTATGAATAAAAATCCTATATATATGCGTTTAGGCAAGCCTGGGACTAAACCTTAAACCCTGCGGCCCCAGGCCCTGAACCCAAAACATCAGGCCTTGCGACAAGTCCTCTGATGCCCTTCACAGAAAGCCCACGCAGTAAACTGACAAAGTTGGCTTTGGAGGCTTTAGGGTTTGTTCTTGGGCCTTACGGCCTAGGGGTTTCGGGGTTCTGGGGTTCTGGGGTGCGGGGTTTGAGCGCCGGTTGTATGCCACGAGCCTCCAAGGCCATGACGACCGCCCAATGCCTTGCAAGCGAGCCAGAAAGCCCTGAACTAAGGACGGTAACCTAAACTCGTAACCCCAAACCCTGAACCCTGAACCCCAAACCCCAAACCCTGAACTCTAAACCCTAATCCCCAAACCCTGAACCCTAAACCCCCAAACCCGAACCCTGTACCCCAAACCCTGAACCCTAGACCCCAAACCCCACGCAATGAACCCTATACCCTTAACTGCCCTTAACCCTAGAAACCCTGAACCCTATACCCTAAAGCTTTCGCTTTTGCTTTGGGGTTGTCCGACAAGTGCTCTTGGCGTAGCGGCTTTGAGACATGTCCTCTGCGATTGTTTTCGTCCGGAGAAGTAGTCCGTGTTGATCTGGTCGGGAAAGCGGATCTTCCGTCTCAAAAGCTCGTGCTTCAAAGCTTCGAAAGCTCTGATCGTACTGTGCACGACATTCAGATTTGCCGCGCACGATGACGAGCGGCCAACAACTGCGTCGCCATTGGCCAGCCAATCGCCGCAATACCCCATCAATTCCAGGTCGAACGTGAAATCAGCTGTGATGCAAAAAGCGCTCAACAGTCCGCTCTCATGGTGCTGCAGCAGCAGCTCAAAGAACGAAACACACAACACAACCCAGCTGAAGGCTCGCACGTCCAAGAAGGCCCTAAAAACCCTGTACCTCGAAGTTTACGGTGCTGCGATTTGTAGCAGAATCTTATAGAGTCCTTACTCACTGGAGGAATGTCACCTTGACCTTAACTCATGTGAGCGACGCCCCCATCATTTCATGTGAATTCCTAGCTTAGCGGCTGGCTGAGCATGCGTCTTTCGCACTCTTGAAGACTAGGGCGAATCTAAAGTCCAAGGGTTTCAGGGCTTAGGATTTAGGGTTCAGGGTTCAGTGTAGAACCCCTATGCCAGTCCTATGCCTAAATCCCAGAGCCCTTGGCTCAGCAGCTTAGGCATGTAGGGCTTCAGGCTTTACGACTCAGGGCTGCGGGACTTCATGGTTCGGTGACGAAGGCTTCTATACGTGTTCTCGAAGCCCTGCACCCACCCGAATGAGCGCCGCTCTTCACCATCTGCCACCAATAGGAACCCCTTAAAGTTTAAGCCCTGAAGCTAAGAAACTTGCAACTGCAAACCCAACTTCACGGGATGAAATGCTTGGAGGCTGCAGAGGAGGCGAGATAGGGCCTGAGCTTAGAAAAACAGTCACCATCACCATTAATAACCGCATTAACTAGTATGATGATGAACCATCATAATAGTAAGAAGTTCGGAGAGCAGGGAGTTTAGAAAGGGCAGTTGAAACTTAAGTACTCTAGGGTGGCGATCCCTACATGCTGACACCTGAACACAGAAGAGACTATCGTAAAGGTTCTTGCGCCGCAGAGAGGAATAGAAAATCGATCTCGTTCCATTATTGGCAATCTCGCACCACTGCTCAGCAGTGAGATGTTCTGTCGGAACAAAGAAATTTCTAGCAACCATATCAAGGGGTCTCACGCCTTCGGTCTTGGACGTGGGGATTGACACCAACGTCTTCCCTTTAGCGGCGTAGGATCGAGGGACTTGGTAAGGGGAAGATCGTCAGGAGATGGTTTCAAAGCCTACCTGCTGGGGGCTCCCGCTGATGAAGATGTACTACTGCAATTAAAAAGCAAAAAGTTCGTAGAGGCTACATGTCCAAGGAGACTGCTTCGATCTTTGTAGCACCTTGGCCCCATGAACCCCAGGCCGCGGAAGCAAAAGCCTCGCACCCGCAAAGTCTCAAGAATCAGTGGCGCGGAGTCTTGAGTTGAGGGCTTCTGGCTCTAAACTCTCACAACCTTCAAAGCTCACAACCCTTTGAACCCTAAACTCCTGGAAACCCTAGGGCCTAAAGACCCTAATACCTCTAATGGTTCGAGGGGCAATCCCTCTGCACAGGACGTCCTGAGGGTAATCCGACACCTCAGTGAGAGGCTGACCCTAAAACCCAAAGGGATTTCGGATGTTGAGGGCTGGCCCCCTTGAAGGTTTGGGATGATTGTACCCTAAACCCTGAACGGCCCTAAACCCGAAGCCCTAAAAATAATGGCCTCTAGACTCGCAGACCGAAACCCAGGACGGATGGCTGTGGATTTTCGGGTTGCGCTTCGAGGCTTTACACCGGGCTTTTAAGAAGGATCCATTGCTTCATCAGGCTTCTGCGGCCCTAAGACTTTAGGGTTTGGGGTTTAGGAAATTCCACTTGAAACCCAGAGACTCCCACGATGGCTTTTTTAGGAATATTCCGGATTTCTACTTGGATCGTAAAGAATGCCTGGGCACCCTACACGCTAGCCCCCCTAACTCAGTGAGTGGGTTTCAAGTGGGCTAAACCCTAAAGCCTAAACAGTAAACCCCAAACCCTAAAACCTAGACAGTAAACCCTAAACGCTGAACCCTAAGGCCTGAAACCTAAACCTATGAACTTCATGTCATCCACGCAATCAGGATACCTACAACTCTTTCGATGCAATACTCCCCAAACTTAAACCCTAAAGAGGGCTTATGTAAGGGTTTATAGGGTTTACGCATGGCTGCCGCCCCCACAAGAGGCACATCTGAAGACCACCCCATCCCCTGCTCCTGCTCGACCTCCTTTCCCAAGTGAAACTACCAAGGATCTAAGCCCTAAGCCCTAAACCCTAAACCCTTAAACCCTAAACCCTGAACCCCTAAACCCTCAACCCTTAAATCCGCAAACCCTAAGCCCTAAGCCCAAGCCCCTGGTCTGCCCCAGTGCTTTGGGTTTGGGGGAAACCGCCTGACCCAAAATGTCAGGACTACCCATAGGCCCCTAGGCCCCTAAGTAGTTCCTTTTTCTGCTATATATTTAGAATCCTATAGGGAAATCTATAGGGAAATCCCAAACAGGAACTGCTTAGGGGCCTATGGGTAGTCAGAACCTCAAGGCCTGAAAGCCCCAAGCCTCGAATCCCTGGGCCGCCTCTGTTCTGGAAGCCGGACCATCACGCCCCAAGAGAGGGTTTAGGGTTCAGGGTTTAGGGTTCAGGGTTTAGGGTTGGGGGTTCAGGGTTTCGGGTTTAGGGTCTAGGGGAGCCTACATAACTCTACAAGAAGCTTCGATAGAAAAAACGTCATTGTGCACCTCTCAATACCGTCAAGACTTGGCATGAACCTCCCAACAGCTGCCATTTAAGAACCGTATAAGAACCCTACAACACTCCCCATGCTCGCCCCTGCCCTGAGGCTCCCAGCGTGAAGACGGTGGTCAAGTAGAGCCCCAGCAAGAGCCTCGGGGCAAACAAGCGGGCCGTGCTACGGAAAGATGAACACAAAGGTGTTTACAGGGTTTAGGGTTTAGGGTTTAAAGCCTCGAGAGTGAGAATGGCATTTTGCTGTGCATTGTAGTATGAGTATACCGGCGCTGGGACTCCGGAGTTTGCCTGCGACCTAGACCCGAAGTACGCAGATGATGACAAGCCTTCAAAGGAGCCAACCCTAAGCCCGACCGACTTCAGAGACGAAGATCGGGGATCCTACGCCTTCGAAGCAGGTGGGGAATTTTTGGTCGATTTTCGGAAGGCTGAAGCAAAAGGGCGGCGGGGTTTGGGGTTTAGGGTTCTAGGAGCCAACTGGATCAAGTCAGAGGTCGGAGACATCGTAAATTCTTCAAACCGTGTGAACTCTGTCCGGAACCACATCCCGAATGTACTAGTGGCAAAAAGCCGCTTTCGACCCTGAACCCACCACCCCCTTACCAAAAAAAGAAAGCAATCGCCGCGCCCATTTTGCATGTCTTTTCGCTCCGGGGGTCGTGCACTCGTCTCCAGGCTGGCTCACGTTCCCCCGAGCATTTCGCGTCGCAGCTTGGAGAGCACAGGGTGTGTGGGTTGGGTTTAGGGTGAAACAAACTCTAAACCCTAAACCCCGAAACCCCTAAACCCTAAACCCCTGAACCCCGAAACCCCTAAACCATAAACCCCTAAACCCTAAACCCCGACACCCCTAAACCCCGACACCCCAAGGGCCCTCCGAGCTCGAGCTTCAGCTGCAGGGGCTCGAAGACAAGCCCGAGAGGGGCTCGTGGTCCTGGCAAAGGGGTTTCGGGCTTGGGGCTTGAGGTTAAGGGCTTAGGGTTTGGGTGTGTATAGGGTTTAGGTGCGTAGGGTTTAGGATGTGGGGTTTAGGGTTTAGCGTTTTCGGTTTGGGTGTGTAGGGTTTAGGATGTGGGGTTTAGGGTTTGGGCTGAGGGTTGAGGAGTGAGGGTTTTGGGTTTTGGGCTTGAGGTTTAGGGTTTAGTGAGGTTCAGGGTGCAAGGTGTAGCGCAGGGGCGTAGGGTTTGGTTGCTACACCCTTGAATTGTTGCTGTCATTGCTCTTGCTGTCTACTCGCATTGCTACTATCCATGTGTTTGTCGGCTGTGTTGAACTTCAGTCTTGCCTAGTCTGCTCACCTTTTTTGTGGCTACGGGGTGTCAATGATATTAATATGATTGAAACTATTGCTGTGCCCAGTAGTCCCTCGACTGCTCAAGCCGTGATAAAGCCAGACAGCCCCAAAATACCTGGAGGCTCTTTTGACTAGGTAATCTCTACCTAACGCATCCCCAAGCCCATCCTCTGTAACCAGTTTCGATGGATTCGCTTTTATATAACGGCATTCCCAATCAGAAGTTCAAGGTAGGGATGCTATTGATCGATGTTTTCAACAAGTTGATGCATGCAGTGCCCATACAAGGAAAGAAAGAGGAGGATTTAACACTTGGGACGATTGAAGGCCTACATAAAACGGGAACGAAAACCCAACAACCTGGACCTTATATACAGACGACGATGGAGCAATGAACAAGGAGGCGATATTTAAAAAGTATTCGAGAGATGAGAGAACATCGAACATCACCGGACAAAGGCGAACCCGAATGTTGCGAAGGGGCCATCCGAATAATTTAAGGATATGTTATACAGAAGGGTTGAAGCAGACGAGAAGAACAGAAAACAGAACATCCAATGGCCAGAATATATATAAGAACTATTCTTAGCATATAATAGTCAAATGATGCACTCGGCGACGGGAATTACACCTAAGGAAGCCCGAAAACCCAGTAACCAATCTCAAGCGACATTAAATTTAGCAATCAAGGGAAAGGAGAACCGGTGTATATCAAGAGTTAAATGTAGGCGATGACATTAAAGTCTTTAGGAAAAGAAAAGCAAATGCAAAAAGTGCGTGAGCAAATGGTCGCAAAACATTTACATGTATACAATAGAAAGACAGAAGTGAAATCAAATTAGGTCAGAATTACCATAAGGTTGAAGGTAATGCAATGCAGTAAACACGATTCGAGTTGCTGACGTTTTGAGGTTGACGCTGGTGTTCACACAATTTACAAATTGCCGGTCGCCTTGCTGTGCCTGTTTTTCCGCACAGGCATTCTTCCGTGTTTGGGTGTTCCAACTTCTGGTCTGGGTTTGTACTTGTTGGGTCAAAAAAGCTGACAATGCCGGTGAAGCTACTGCGACAAGGTCAGAAAGGCCATGGTCACCTTGGCATTGAATGATGCTGTTCTTGTATTATCAGCGGTTGTCTACGTCAGACCGCCCATATAGATTGTCTGCAAAACAGATGAGCCGACCATCTCCACGAACTGCACAGGTATGAACAGGGCCAGCGGCGACTGCTAAATCTGGTCCCAGATCTGCAGGCACATCACACTGCCCTTCTGAATTCTCTCCAAAACAGACGAGCCGACCATCTGCCAGCACTGCACAAGTATGACCCCTGCCAGCTACGAGTGCCAAAACCGGCCCCAAATCTGCTGGCACATCAAGCTGCCCAGTGTTATTCCATCCCAAACAAGTGAGCCGACCATCTGCCCGCACGGCACAGATATCACAGATGCCAGCTGCTACTGTCAAGGCTGGGCCCACATCTGCTGGCACATCATACTGCCCATATGTATTCTCTCCAAAACAGATGAGCCGACCATCTGCCCGCACGGCACATGTATGACCTTGGCCAGCTGCGACTGCCAAAACTGGTCCCACACTGCACAGTCCTATTCACTCCAAGACAAATGAGTGCACAAGTGTGACAGGGGCCAGATGCGACTGCCAAGACTGGTCCCGAATCTGCTGGCACATCATGCTGCCCATCCATATTCTCTCCAAGAAAGATGAGCCGACCATCTGACTGCACTGCACAAGTAGAACACCAGCTGGCTGCGACTGCCCAACCTTCTCTCCAACCTGCCGACAAGTGACACTGCCTATGTCTGGTGCATGTGCTGCAAGCTGTCAGACCAAATTTCCTCGTGACACAAATGCCATGGCGGTTGCAGGAAACTCGAAACTTCCCGTAGTGCGGTGAAGATGTGGCAATGTGAGCCCTCCTACGTCTGCTTCTGGACAAGCATCCAACACGGTGAATCTGTGGCAGCTCGAAATGGAACTGACACAGCACAGCACGGGAACGTGCTGGTAGCCAACACAGACTGGCAAAAAAGGAACGCCTTGCCGTCGTCGATCTACAGAAGAATGCGGTAAGTACCAGTCCAGCTTCCATAACGATTGAGAGACGCATGCCGGATGAAATGGTCCGGAAAGGGCGTGCCTGATGCGGAAAGACGACCAGATGGACCAGTAGTTGATGATGTTTGCTCTGAGCGGGGAAGGCAAAGCAATCACACACTGTTGTCCTGAGACGTCAACAACATGCCGAAGCTTCACCACAAGTGTGATGAAGGTAGAAGTCGAATTTGCTGCTTCTTGCCGTTGCAACTTTGTTCCTAAAACGACACCTTAGGGGTTGGCGGTTGCCTACTATGGCTTTCTGCGAGTGTCAGGATGACCTTGAATAGGTCGGGTGGCGGAGTCTTTATTGGTGGTGCTGCGGGTGTTGTGTAAAAGTCTGGGGTTGGCTCTGTGGAATCTAGAACAATCGTTGGCCCAGCTTACTGACCCTGCTTCGAGCTAGTGACTGAACTGCTGCTAAGCCCACAGACCCAAAAAGCCCTAAACGAAAGCCAACTGATCTCTGTAGCCCCCTGAGGCTTATAAACCCTAACCCTTAAAGATCCCAATGCCCTAAACCCTGACCCCTAAAACCCCTAAGCCCTAAACCCTGTTCCCTAAACGGCCCTAAACCCCTAACCCCTAACACTCCTAAACCCTAAACCCTAAAACCCTAAAACCCTAAAACCCTAAACTCTACCAGTCATTATTCCGAGCCCTCGCAAAGGTGCCGGAGGTGCGGAGGTCTTCTGCGTGGCTAGGAGGTCTCCGAGGTGCACGATGGTCTCCACTGGGATGGAGCTCATCTGCCTCGGGCTTCGTTGTGAGGGTTTAGGGGTCTAGGGTTTAGGGTTTAGGGTAGAGGCTTTAGGGGTTTAGGGTTTAGGGGTTTAGGGTTTAGGGTTCAGGGCTTAGGGGTGGGGCTCGCCTGCCTTTGTGTCTGTCTGTTTTGGTCACAAGAGGGGAGGGAGGCGTTTCAGGGGTTAAGAACTCTTGGCGTTTTTCGGGCCTCGGGTTCTGGAGTAGGGCGTTGAGCGTCCCTAACCCTACATTCAGGAAAAAAAACCCTAACTCCAAGCTTGAATCCACCTCAGCTCCTAAGCCCAAGGGCCTTCAAACCCCCAAACTCTCTACGCCAAATCCCTTAAAACCCTTAAAAAATGAATCACAGCCCTTGCGCCCCAACCTAAACCCTAAACTTAAACCCTGAACCCTAAACCCTAAACCCTAACCTCTAAACCCTAAGGCCTGATGGGATCCACCACGTCGAGGACGCCCCGTCGCACGAAGACTAAGACGGTGGAGCCTCCGAAGGCCTCCCAAAAAGGGCACGGTTTAGGGGTTTAGGGGTTTAGGGGTTAGGGTTTAGGGGTTAGGGGTTTAGGGGTTTAGGGGTTTAGGGGTTTAGGGTTTGGGGTTTAGGGTTTAGGGTTTAGGGTTGTCGGGTGGTAAGACCCTACGGAGCATTGTAGAATTTCGGGGCGGCCCCATTAGCCAGCATCGCTATATTTCCTGAAGTTCTTCGAAGGCACTTCGGAAAGTTGGTGCGTGACGCTTGGGGCTAGGATTATGCGTTGTGGTTTGAGAGGATTTGGGATTTAGGGTGTAGGACCTTTAGGACCAGGCGTTGAGATGTTCTTGTCGCCTGGGGTTTCGGGATTACAGGTCGCAACCCATCTGTCCCCCAAACGGACATGGAATCCTCAAAAACCGGCCTGGAAGAGGGCACTTATCCCGCTTCCATCCTAGTTCCTTATGGAGTGTAGTTGACTTGGGTTTACTGCTGGTAGACATCCTGCTATTTCCCTGAGCCCGCAAGCAGGCAAAACCAAAACCCAGCAGACGATCTCACACTCAACTCGCAACCGAACCCCCAGCAAAAACCCTAAGCTTGAAATTCTACACCCCACAACGAGTTCGACCAGTCCACCTGCTCTGAAGCCTGAAGCCCTACTTCCCAGACCCTCAACCCGGCCAAGGCTTACCTTTAAGCCCAGAACCGCAAAATCCAACCCCCCCAACCGGCCCGAACCCATACATCCCTCAACCCTAGGCCTAAGCTCCCAAACCCCAACAACTCAAGAACCCGAAGTCCCTAAGCTCAATGCCCTTTCAGCAAGCCCGAAATCCGCAAAACAATGTGAAAGCAAAAGGGACTAAATCTGATGCCCTGGCCATGTAGCCGTGCTCCATGCCACGAAGGACTTCCTGCCCCAACCCGGGAACCCAACCAACCCCTGAGTCAAGACCAAAGGCTAACTGCTGCGATTTCCCAAGACTGCTCAAAACATATCGAACAAGGGCTTGCTAGCGTGGTGGAAGGATTCTGGAGTACAAAAGTATACCGTAAGGTATATGGTAAGGACTCGTCATATGCACCGAGGCTTCTAGTGTCGGGCATTTGGCTCGGAAGGGTTCCGGTTAATTAAGCATCCCGGACTAAGGCTTGACTACCTGTAGGATGTGGCTTTAGGGGTTAAGGTTGAGGTCAGCACAAGCATCCGAAAAGACACGCATGGACGCTTCGGTGTCCCGCTTGCAATCAGTTTCACCCGAACGGTGCATCTCGCGACCTTCGCCTGAAAGCACAAGAAATGCAAGTCTCACACTTGATCATCCCTATCAGCATCCCTAAACCCTAAACCCT